>CAIGQZ010032280.1:8046295-8071054 GCA_903798205.1 Danio tinwini
AAAATTTCCCAAATGATGTTTAACAGAGCAAGGAAATTTTCACAGCATGTCTGATAATATTTTTTTCTTCTGGAGATTGTCTTATTATTTTAGTTTTGGCTAGGAAAAAAAGCATTTTTTTATTTTTTAAACACCTTTTTAATGTCAAAATGATTAGCCCCTTTAAGCAATATTTTTTTCAGCTGCAGATGGGAATCCTTGGTGAAAGAAAGTAGTTTCTCACACAAAAGTTAAATTCAATTTATGTTTATTAGCGCTTTTACAATGTAGATTGTGTCAAAGCAGTATAACATAAACGTTCTAGTAAATTGAAACTGTGTCAGTCCAGTTTTCAGAGTTAAAGTTTAGTGAGGTTTAAATATCGCTGCTTTTAGTCCAAACACTGAAGAGAAAATTCATCAATGCGCAGCTCCACAAGTCCCAAACCAAACAAGCCAGTGGCGACAGTGGTGAGGAACAAACTTGAGAGAAATCAGGCTGAGTTAGGCGCGACCATTTCTTTTCTGGCCAAACTTCCTGTGCGGTGAGTCTAGGCACCAGAGGCTGGTTTACGATGGACGTCCATCGTGGAGAAACTGCAGGTGTGAGTAGGTCACTGGCAGGTGTTCAGGCTGGCCCACGGGATCAATGTGAAGACCCATCTGCTGTCACTGTGGTTTTCAGGAATCAGTCTCATGCTCTCCGCTCCTCCATGACCACCACAGCATCTGCTCAGGATGCGGCCTGGTCCAGAATTATGGATACCTTGGCATCATCTCTTCACAGGTCTTGGATCACATCAATGGTGTGGCAGAATCTCCAGCGGCCTCGGGATGAGTATCCCCAGGTGAAAATAATTAGTGTAGCTGCTGTTCATAGTGTATTTACACATAATATATTAAATATGAATGCAAAAATGAAGTGCTATAAATGAAAACAGTAGTTATTTAAACAAACATAGAAACAACCATGTAAAGCATAAGAGTATTTATAACAAAATGTCAGGTGCATTAAGACAGGAGAAGTGTGTCATACGCAGGATCTATACGTGTCATACAAATCTGCTGACGTTTTTTGCTATTTCTGCTGAGAATTTTGGTAAAAATCTGTGGATTTCTGCGGAATTATTTTGGGAGTATCATAACTAAAACCTTAATTTGTGAAAGAAAAAAGAATATCTTTTTAACTTTTATTTAATGTTTTAAATGGAAATCCAATTAGATTCACATTATTTGGTAAAGAAATAGGGCTGTCAAAATTAGCGCGTTAACGCACGTAATTAATTTGAAATATTTAACGCGTAAAAATAATTAATGCATTTAACGCAGTTGCAGTTTTTTTTATTATTTCCTGTTGTGATCGACGTGTGTTCAGGGCCGGCGCGCCCATAGAGGCGACCTAGGTCCTCACTTTCATTCGTGACACCCACCCCCTCCCTCCTGGTCCTCACTTTCATTCTCAAACCGGTAAATTTCTATTTCACTGGTTTGAGGGTGGCGTGATCACTGTTCGCCAACAGCGCCAGTTCAGCTTGCTTCGGCCCTGCGTGTGTTTAATGTGCAAAAAAATATGGATAAAGGATAATATGGATCCATGTAAATGTACTCAGTGAAAGCGCTAGATGATGTCGCAAGCTGTCAAAGACAGCCCATTCCTCTCTAAGTTGACTCCAAGCGCCCCCAAATGTTTCATTAAGTTTGACGTGTTTCCCCCCAACACGCAACTTTTGTAAAGCGTCTGCTTCACGTTGATGATCTGAAGGGAGTGCGCTGTTCTCTCTCTCTCTCTCTCTCTGTGTGTGTGTGTGTGTGTGTGTGTGTGTGTGTGTGTGTGTGTGTGTGTGTGTGTGTGTGTGTGTGTGTGTGTGTGTGTGTGTGTGTGAATAGACTGGTCTGTCTTAGCAACTGGTTAAGTCGTCACCTTAGAATTATAAGGTTCTATCTGACATTTTTGTCAAAATTGAGTTATTGACATATTCTTATTAAATTACAACTTATTTACATTATGGGATGTTTTTTATAAGTTGTTTACATTTTAAGACCTTTTATTAAAAAAAACAAATGTTACACACATACTGTTTGCTATGGAATGCAAAAACTTTGAAGCTCAATATCTCAAAATCATTTAGAACGCAGATAGAACCTTATAATTCCAAGGTGACGAAATGTTAAGGAGGACTAAGCTAAATTGTTTCTACTTTATAATTACTGTTCTCAACTCGCAATACAACTTAACAATGAATACAACTGTTTGTGTTCAATACTTTATTATTATAATTTTTCAATTTCTATATTTGCAATGCCTGTATTTTGGATTTTTTTTTATTCGTGATTAATCATCGAAACAAAAAAGTGTGATTAATTTGTATTTTTTTAAATCAATTGACAGCCCTATAAACAAAGCAAGTCTCTCATATAATATATCTACTAAAAGACAGAAAATATCTCTGTACAAACTGCATTGTACATAAATCAGATGAACATTTTCATATTAGTCAATGATATTACTGTAATTAATTTAAAAACTGAAAAAAATATAGATTTACACACATTTACTCAAGCAAATAAACAGAATTAATGATGGGCTAAAAATCTGCGGAAATCTGCGAAAAATCTGGGGAATTCTGCGCACGCAGATTCTGTGTGGGTCTAGTCATACGGTTATGTGATGCATTGAGTGTACGCTTAACTGAAAAAGATAGGTCTTTAATCTAGTTTTGAACTGAAAGACTGTGTCTGAGCCTCGGATATTATCAGGAAGGCTATTCCAGAGTTTAGGAGCCATAAATGAGAATACTTGACCTCCTTTAGTAGATTTTGTTAATCTTGGAACTACCAGAAGCCGTAAGTTTTGAGATCTTAAAGAGCGGGTTGGATTGTAGGATTTGTAGGGTTGTAGGATTTGTAGGATTGTTGGATTGACAGAACAAGGGTTTTTAGACACTCCATGGTTGTTTTTATTCATTCATTTATTTGCTACAGCAGAATGAACCACCAACTTATCCAGCACATGTTTTATGTAGCGGATGCCCTTCCAGCTGCAAGGGCACACTCTGGGAAGGAAACATCCATACACACTCATTCACACGCATACACTATGGACAATTTAGTCTACCCAATTCACCTGTACTGCATGTCTTTGGACTGTGGGGAAAACCGGAGCACCCAAAGGAAACCCACGCGAATGCAGGGAGAACATGCAAACTCCACACAGAAATGCCAACTGACCCAGCCGAGGCTCAAACCAGCAACCTTTTTGCTGTGAGGCGACAGCACTACCTACTGTGCCACCACATTGCCCTTGTCTATAATCAAAGAAATCAAAGATTCAAAGATGATTTAAGTGTTTGTTCATGGAGAGTGATCCTATTTTGCTGATGTGATGTAAAATAGCATACTACTAAATACTAAAATGCTAAATAATACATTAAACAGACTATACAGTATGTGTTGTTCTGGCAAAGGCAAGGTTTCACATAATACAAAGGTCACACTTTATTTTGATAGTCCGTTTGTTGAATTTAAGCTACATTGCATCTACATGCCAACAAATTCTCATTAGATTGTAAGTAGACTGTTAGGTTGGGGTTAGTGTAAGTTGACATGTACTTGCAAAATTTCTTATAGTCAGTTAAATGTCTGTTGAAGGAGCAGTATCAACAGATATTAAGCAGACAGTCTAGTAATTTTCAAATGGACCATCAAAATAAAGTGTTACCAATACAAATCAAATGCAGTGCACATTTCAGCGCATTTCTTTTTTTCTCACATCCTCCTCTAAAAAGAACATCACTCGGATTAATCAGCTGAATGTGTTACCTGAGCAGCTATAGTGAGTAAATCACAGATTATACACAGACGTTTGGTTTGTTAATTGTGGGAATATTCCATAGGTTTACATTGTTTTCATACTGTGCAAACTGTATTTTCTACCACTGTAACCCAACCCTATTCCTAAACACAACCATCACAAGAAATTTTGACTATTTTTCCTTTCTGAAAAGGAAACTCATTCTGTATGATTTATAAGCCTTTTGAAAAATGAGGACATAGCTATGTAATCATAAGTTAAGACCTTCTCTTTGTAATACCTGGGTCATATACCCATGCCTTTATACAAATGTGTGTTTTGATATGTCAAAAAAAAAGACATGTGTGCGCACACACACAATGTGGTGCCTGGGGAACCATGGTGATGATGATTGTATAATGCATTAATAGTCTCTTCATCAACACTGAACAGGAACACATTTTCAGATTGATGATGCATGCTCGAAACTGGTCCATATCTCTCTCTCTTTCTCTCTCTCTCTCTCTCTCTCTCTCTCTCTCTCTCTATCTCTATCTATCTATTTATCTATTATGACTAAACTCACCAGTTTTACACATACTTTGGATTTTTTTTTTGGACTTTTGGATTTTTTGGCCACAATAATGCACTTTTACCATTTTTTTTATAGAGAGTATAACAGATTAAACTGAAATTATGAGGTTTATTTATAAGAATAGTGCCTATTTGAAGATGTTTTTCAATGATTTCAGAAATGGGACTTACAGCGCATGAACAGCAGAGGACATTCAGCTTCTCATTTCCTGCTGAGAGCACTCCTCTGACAGCTACTTATGCCTCGTTTCTACTGAGCAATACAGTTCAGTACAGTACAGTTTGCTAAGGGACCTCCCTGATTCAATCTAACTAATCTAGCTACTTTTTTGGTGTGACTGAAAATTTTAGAGACCTTGACATGTTCGTACTGTGCCATTCTTGATGCATTGTTATCTAGGAACATTTAACGACTTTTTGAGAAGAGCTTAGCTATTTTTTATTGAAAATAGTAAAGCACACAAATATTTGCTTTATTGTGACTGTATCTTCCAATGAATATGTCAAGATACAAATGTGTTTGGCATCAAGTGCGTTGCTCAATCTTAAATTATATTTTGTTTAATATGAATCATGAATATGAATTATGAATCAGAGAGACCTATTTACACATGTTGTTAATTGTTTTGTAATTTGTTTAATTCAAAATTATTTTTTTTAATAAAGAGATTTAAAGTTGTGATATTCTCATTATGAATCTGCAAAATCTATTTACATGTACTGTCTCTATTATACATATAATGTAAAAAGACAGGCAGTCCAGGTGAGACGTCACATATGCAAATAAGGAGAGGAAGCTGTGCCTCTCACAGTTTACATGCATTTAGATGTGACGAGAACAGCCCCGTAAACAACAGTGGAGGACATACAGCAGGTCCAATGTTTTCATCCTGCTGTTTTGTTGTCTCTGTAAACAAATAACCTTTGACCTTTGGAAACAGACATGTACTATACAGTACTGAACCACTCAGTGGAAACAGGTATAATTCAAGAGTCTGATGATGGATGTCTGTATACTATTGTGAAATATAATACATTTAGACTATATTGAAAGGCAATATTTGGTCACAGTTATCTGTTATTTACTCGAGAGCAAATAGATGTATCTGCACTATTTACCCTTGTGCAAAGTTCCTCTTTATAAGTTTACAAAAATGTCCATGTCCAGAAACATCATCAAAAATATCATCCATTAATGTTTTTTCTACTTTCACTGAGGTTGATTTCATAATTACCAGAGAGGTATTAATTTTTAAATGCTGGCTTGTTTACAAATGTGTTTTGTTGGTTACAATTAGTTTTTTTATGATAATATATTTTTTATTTCCATATACTACATGTCAAACAAAATTGTTTTTCTTTCTTAATTACAGTCTTGGATGTGTCAGTGATAAACAACGGCATTCTTTTTTTGAGGTGTTCATATTTTTAATGTAGTGTTTTAAAAAACTAAATTCGGTCCATAATAACACCCAAAAACTGACATAAAATATAATATATTTTAATTCCTTTAACTTACATAGATTATATCTTCCACAGCATCAGTTCTAAACATTTTTATCACGATCACCAGCGATCTTCTCCCCATAGATCGCTGGTTAATAGCCCAAACACTATGGACTACAAATCTGCCATATAATGGACTACATCCCCACACATGCACTCCACTCTCACACACATGTTCCTCATCTCCACTGATTGCACACACACCACCGGAGGCTTGTCAAAGACTGATTACACACAGTACGTAAGCAGCACACACACTTCGTGGCCAAGTCTTGTTACCTGTTCTCAGTTTCAGTTCTAAGCGTATCCTTTGTCTAGTTTTACTGTGTGTTTACTATTGGTGGGCAAAGCGAGGCTTCATGAAACACTGAAACAATCGAAGCAAATGTGTCGAAGCTTCGAAACGTTTCGAAACCCCACTCTACAGTGACACCTAGTGGTAATTTTTTATGTATTGCACTGGAACAGCGTCAGCAAAGAATAGTTGAGCAAATTGTGGTATTAAACTCCACTTTGAAAATTGAACCTACAAGTGGTTTAGTGGAGTAGTTAGGGTTCCTGACTACCATGTGGGCATACTGGGTTCGAATCCAGGCTCAGACAGCTATTTTGAAATGCTTTAATGTCAGTTTGAATTGCTCTGTTCTTGTATTGTTTTGTTTCAACATTGGTCTGACATCCGAATAAACACTTTGTGAATAAATATGTCTTGTTTTGTCATAAAACAGGGTTGTTGCTAAATCAGACACGGTTGTGGCCAGAAGTTAACAAGAATTATTTACATTATTCATTAAATTTTCCATTTATTGTATTTTATTTATGTCTACCCAAACCCTAAACCCAACCATCAGAGTACTGTAAAAAAAATTAATTATTGTTTTACAGTGTTACAAAAACGATGCTGTATTGATGGCGTATCAGCAGCTATATCCTATTTGGACTACACCATAAAACAGTAACATGATTAAAATACATAAAATCATTATTTCAGAGTATTTGTAGTAGTCGGGATTTAAACCCAAAAGTAATTTGAAGCTCAGTTACAACATGCACACGCACTGTCCACTAGGCCATAACAGACAGAAGAATTGACAGACCCTGTCAGCCAAATGTGCATTCGCCAGGTCTCGAAACGCTTCTGAACTGATTGATGCTTTGAATCGCTTTAGTCACATGACCAAGTGTTTCGAAACACTTTAGTCACGTGACCTGGGTGTTTCAGACCATGCTTTGGTGCAGTGTTTCGAAACACTTGCGCTTCGGGATCTCGACACTGTGTCGAAACGTCAGTTTCACGTCAGCCATCCCTAGTGTTTACCCTCGCCTTGTTATCCTGTTTATCCCTGCCTGCCGCCAACCTTTTGATTATCTGCCTGTTATATTGACTACGACTCTGGATTGCCTTCATACATCTGTTTGCTCCTGTATTGATCATTGCCTGCCTGACCATCCCTTTAATAAATCCTGCATTTAGATCCACATCCTGTTCTTAGTATCACTCCTTGGTTACAGAAGACTCGGCCAAACATGGATCCAGCAGGATGTCTCGTCAGACTCATGGCCGCCTTCAGTCCTCCAGCTAACAAGATGGCTGCCTCCAGTCTGCCAGTTCACAAAATGGCTGCCTCTAGTCCTCCAGCTCACAAGATGGCCGCCTCCAGTCCTCCAGCTCACAAGATGGCTGCCTTCTGTCTGCCAGTTTACAAGATGGCTGCCTCCAGTCCTCCAGCTAACAAAATGGCCACTTCCAGTCCTCATGTTCACAAGATGGCCACCTCCAGTCCCCCAGCTCAGAAGATGGCCGCCTTCAGTCCTTCAGATCACAAAATGGCCACTTACAGTTCCCCAGCTCACAAAATGGCCGTCACCAGCCCTCCAGCTCACGCATGGGTAAGCGCCAATCTGCCACCAGCTCACAAGATGGCTTCCTGTTACGAGTCTGTTCTTGCCGTAGTTCCTGTCCAAGTTCCTGTTTTTTGAAATGCCATCATCTGAGCCACCAGAATGGCCACCACCACCTGAGTTGCCAGAGCTACTGCCACCACCAGAGCTGTTACTGCCAGAACTGCCACCGCCACCGCCAGAGCTGCCAGATCCTCAGTCACCGCCAGAGCTGCCAGATCCTCAGTCACCGCCAGAGCTGCCAGACCCTCAGTCACCGCCAGAGCTGCCAGATCCTCAGTCCCAATGACTCCTGAACCCAAGCCTCCTGATCCACTGGAGTTAAAAGAATTGCTATTGTCTCCTGAACCCAAGCCTCCTGACCCACTGGAGTTAAAGGAACTGACAGTGTCTCATGAACCTAAGCCTCCTGACCCATTGAGGTGTAATGAACTGCCAGTACTTCCTGAACCTAAGCCTCCTGACCCACTGTGGGTGTATGACCCGCTAATATCAGCTGAACGAAAGCCTCCAGGACCCTACACAGCCCCATGCTTCAGGCCCTCTGCAGCTCCACGCTCCAGGCCCTCAGCAGCTTCACTCTTCAGGCCTCATGCAGCTTCAGCTCCACGCTCCAGGCCCTCTGCAGCTCACCTCTCCAGGTCTTTTGCAGCTCTACGCTCCAGGCCCTCCTCAACTTCATGCCCCAAGTACACCTTTGCTGCATGGTCCTGGCCCTCCATCCCTCCCCCTGTTCCGCCTCCACTCCACCTCCCGCCTGAACTATGGTAGGAGTGTCTGGAAGCCACTCCTTAGAGGAAGGGCTCTGTCACAATCACCAGCGATCTTCTCCCCATAGATTGTTGGTTAACATGCCCAAACACTAAGGACTACAAATCTGCCATATAATGGACTACATCTCCACACATGCACTCCACTCTCACACACATGTTACTCATCTCCGCTGATTGCACACACACCACTGGAGGCTTGTCAAAGACTGATTACACACAGTACGTAAGCAGCACACACACTCACTTCGTGGCCAAGTCTTGTTACCTGTTCTCTGTTTAATTTCTAAGCATATCCTTTGTCTAGTTTTACTGTGTGTTTACCGTCGCCTTGTTTATCCCTGCCTGCCGCCAACCTTTTGATTATCTGCCTGTTATATTGACTACAACTCTGGATTGCCTTCATACATCTGTTTGCTCCTGTATTGATTATTAACTGCCTGATCATTGCCTGCCTTTAATAAATCCTGCATTTGGATCCGCATCCTGTTGTCAGTATCATTCCTTGGTTACAATTATTACCAAACATTCATAAAATTCTGAGGCTTTAAATGCTGGTTTTCTTACAAAATGTCAGTGTGACGTGCAGTCAGCAGCCACAATATATCTCTAGAGCTTCTTCTTCTATGAAATGTCTAGCAAGCTATGAAGTGACTCAAGCATCAAATGTTTAGATATTTACCAGTGAGAACATATTGACGTTGTACCCCAATGTTGTTGGACATTGCCTTATGTTTGGAAATAAAAATCTGGTCAGGCCGACGTCAATGTCTAACAGCCAACATCTAAAATCAACGTCTAATCATGTTACACCTTGACGTTGTGTGGACGTTACCACTATGACATCTATCAGATGTTGGATTTTGGTCACTTTCCAACACAACCTAAAATCAACCAAACATCAAAATAACGTTGTCCTTAGACGCTGGCTAGACATTACATTTTGGTCACCTGACGTCATGGCCTAAAGCTAACCTTGTATTAATGTTTTATAATGTTGTGTGCCTGTTAGGAACTCAGCCATTATCTAAAATCTACTTGACAAAACAACTATCTGCATTTTCTTCAAAAAACAAAAACAATGTGTTAGGGGCTTCTGAACTTCAAAATCAAGTTCTCTTTCATCCTTGTACAAAATAGCAAATGAAAAAGTGCAAATAAGAAATACAAAATGTAAAGATTTGTGTTTTAATAAAAAAAATCAATACTCAATAAGGTACTCAAAAATCAATAAGGAAAAAAATGTTTTTTTTTTTTTTTTTTTTTTTTTACCTTAGTTTGACCTATAAACATAGTTTCATATGATCCTGTAGGACAGGGCTGTCAAACTCAGCTCCTGGTGCCCTGCGCAGTTTAGTTCCAACCCTACTTCAATACACTTACCTGGAGGTTTAAAACAAGCCTGAAGGACCCAGTTGGTTTGATCATGTGTGTTTAATTAGGGTTAAAGTTAGAACTGTGGCCCTCCAGGAACTGAGTTTGACACCTGTGCTATAGGGTGTGTCTTATTTGCATGGGAGGGATTTCCAGTACTATGTAATTTCTTCCTTTCAAACTATTTACACAAACATAAAAGGTTCAGTACACACATTCAAACCACTAGACATCCATATCAACACAATTATAGCTGTATAATTTACCCAACTGGGTTTATAATAGACAACAATATGCATAAGTAGAAAACAGTAATAAAGCAACTGATTTATTTATATGTCAACCTAAAAATGGTAACAATTTATATTTTCAAGCTATTGCTAACATTTGCTAAATTTCAGTTAAATCACACTGGTGGCTAAAAAATTGCAGCTTCAATTGACACATTTTTGTCCTAAAGGTTCTGATAGGAAAATTTTTTGTACCAAGTGTAAAAAATATATATTTTAAATGTAATGAGGGTGAATTATTAAAGTTCCAATAAAAATACATGCTTGAGCCAAAATGCAGTTGGCATTAACGCAGGCAAAATTATATAAACAGAAATTAGCAAAACTGTTCAAAAGGTTGAATGAGTTTTACAGCTTACTTTGCAAGTTTTACAGCTTAATATATATTATGCTGAAGGCAAACCTGGTTGCAGCTGGAACGGCATACACTGCGTAAAACATGTGCTGGATAGGTTGGCGGTTCATTCTGCTGTGGCGACACCCCAGATTAATAAAGGGACTAAGCCGAAAAGAAAATGAATGAATGTATATTAGCTCTGCCTCTGATTCCTAGTACTCGTGTAATATTTGAGACCATCTTTCATACATACTGTATATACACACACATGCACACAGAAACACATAGGTGGGTGACTCTTCTGTGAAACCCCAACTAAAGTTGCATAATCTATTTCCTAGAAAAAGTGTCAAAATTGTATAGCAATAAAAATGGCAAATAAAAAAAAAATGGTATCGCAGAAAAATGACAGAGTAATTATCAAGGTTTTGGTATACAGCACTAAATTTACATTTGAATACTGAAAGTAATGATTTTATCAACACCACATTTTATTAAGATATCTGAGGTTTGTTACCTAAACACCGATTTGAATCATCTCTGGGTTTACATTCAATGCAGAAACAAAATCTGATTCCCATATCATTCTGTTAATAAATTTCTATCCTACCATTGGAGACAGTAAACAGACTTTAACATCTCATCACATGCGTGAAATTCAGGTCAGTCCCCGGAACGACAGAAGAGCTGCAATGTATCCTTTTGCTTTCTGTGGAGATTTGTTCTGCTTTATCACTGAAATTTCAAGAACAGTTCATTTTGTTTTAAAGATCAACGTGTCAACATGTGTTTTAAGTTCATTTTATGGCTGATCCACTGTAAATTAATTTGGTTATTAGCAAGATATTGCCTGTTGGAGAGGTCAACTGTTATGAAGCATGAGGAACAGATAGAAGACAGCTTATATGTTTAACAGCTAATATGATATAAATCTGTGGAACTGATCCAAATTATGACATAACACCCAATCACAGACAATGTTTTTGAAGGATGATGAGCAAGACTCTTTCTTGGACAAAGCTTTAATTATTTTACTTAATTATTTTTTTGCTAACGAAGTTAACACAATCAATTAAATCTGCTGTACAACACAATAATTTAGTGTAATATATAACCGAAAATGGAAGAATCTCAGCTTTAATTTGCTATATGACACATAGTCAGTATAATTGTGGTTAAAATGTTGCATCTTATCCCAATTTCTTTTTATGAGTCTGAAATTAAGCAAATCTCTGATGTGACCTAACCCAGTCAATATTAAAAACATTAAGGTTATACTTTCACATAATATTCTTTACACTGTAAAATAATGTTATGTAGAAAAAGTGAATTAATGACTTTAGCTGGGTTTTCACAGATGGATCATACACACACATAGGAGCTTCCAATGCGCACAAAAACAGTAATATTTTAAAACTTTAACCAAGTTAATTTCATATTTTAATAGAAATTAAAGAGGACTTAAATGAATCAATACATCTTTTCAGGATTATTTTTATAACACTACAAATAAAGATTACTGATCCCTTTAATTCATCCTTGCTAAACAAAATAATACTCATTCATCCTTTTTCCTTCAGCAGAATGAACCACCAACTATTCCAGCAAATGTTTTACGCAGCGGATGCCCTTCCAGCTGCAACCCAGTACTGGGAAACACCCATACACCTTCACTACGGCCAATTTAAGCTTACCCAATTCACCTGTACTGCATGTTTTATGACTGTGGGGGAAACCGGAGCACCTGGAGGAAACCCACGCGTACGTGGGGAAAACATGCAAACTAGACACAGAAACGCCAACTGACCCAGCCGAGGCTTGAACCAGTGACCTTCTTTCTGTGAGGTGACAGCACTACCTACTGCACCACCACATCGCCCTAGTTTTAATTAGTTCAGTGTCATTTATAAAGTTTTTAACTTATTATTATTATTATTATTATTTTCAAGGTCAGTTTTTTACAAAATTATTTTGTCTGTATTAAACTTTCTGATTTTAAACAGTTGTCTTTATTTAGTTAAAAGTGAACCTGATTTAAGTACTGTGTTTCAGCAACAATGATGAGACTGCTTACAGGGAGGAGATACAGCATCTGGCCACTTGGTGCACAGACAATATTTTGCTCCTTAACACCACTAAGACCAAGGAGCTCATTGTGGACTTCAGGAAGGGACAAACAGGCTTACATGATCCCATCCACATCAATGGGATGGCCGTTGAGCCTGTTTCATCTTTCAAGTTCCTGGGGACCCACATCTCAAAAGACCTTTCCTGGACCACCAACACCTTCAGCCTGGTCAAGAAGGCTCACAAGAGCCTCTTTTTTTTCAGGCAACTTAAGAAGTATCAGCTGTCATGAGCCGTCTTGGTGAACTTCTTTTGCTGCACAATAGAGAGCATCCTAACCAACTGCAGTCTGGAAAGCTGCTCTGTTGTTGAGCGTAAGGCACTGCAGTGGCTGGTGAAAACTGCCCAATGCATCACAGGGACCCCATTTCCAGCCGTTGAGGACATCCAGAAGAAACACTGTCTGTGCAGAGCATACAATATTCTTGAGGATTTCTTTCACCCTGCTGTTTTCAGGCGCTTCAGGCTCCCCAAAACCAGCAGACTGAAGAACAGCTTTTTCCTCAGAACTGTCTCCCTTTTGAAGCCTGCCTACCACTGACTCTTATGCCCCCTCATACACCCCCACACTCTCCTCATAACTTATACTCCCCATAATCACTGCACTGTTTAATATTTGCACAATAAAAAATTGCACATTCATCGCACTACATTGCACTGATTAATTCAATTCATTTTGAATTGTACGTACTGTACATATACATTTGTAATTATGTTCATATCTATCTGCACATTTCTGATTATTAATAGCAACCTGTATATTCATCTATTGTAAATCTTTGTTCATAGCTAATACAACATGTATATAATGTTCATAGTACAGCCATCTGTAAATATAATTGCCCTTTATAACTTATATCTACAGTATATACTGCACTTACTGCTATTGCACTCCTGGTTAGACCTAACTGCATTTTGTTGCTTTGTACTTGTACAAGTGAATGACAATAAAGTTAATTCTAATCAAATCAAATCAAATCTAATCTAATTACTCCCTAATAAAAAAAAATTCTGTTAAGAAAGTATACATTCGGGCAGTATAATACATATATACAGTAAGCACTGTATATTACAGGCCGTGCACATACATACATACAGACTGTCACCTCTCCAGATGAGTATATTAATGCATCATCACTCATCTAAATGCAGCTTATCGCCCACACTGTTTGGGCAAAGCAGCTCTTCTAACATACTGAATGGGTTACATTACAGTTAAGCTAATGACTCTCTGTAATGAATGTGACTTCCTTTCTCTGCCCACTACATGGATCTCCAACACACAACCTAATAGTGGGGCAAACTGCAGGACATGATGGGTTGCCATGGTGCTCTAATAATATGGGTCTGAGGGGGTAAAAAAACAGTGGTCTCAATTCTTCACTGCTGAAAAATAGATTGTTTGATTGTAAGATTGACTGGATCTGAATTGTACATTTAAATTCATACATTTTACACAACTACATTTAAATGTAAGAATTACAGTGAGGTTATTTGTTGCCCTGTATGCTAGTAATACTTGACAGAATGACAGAATTCTTTTCAAGCATTGGGAAATTAATTTAGTGACCAGTATCCCCCAAAGTGCACCTGTTTATCCTGTGTGGTCCCACAGAGCTTCTGAACTGCCAAACTTCATTTATGAAATAACCCACTAAGACCAACCATGGAGGAAAATAGTGTTAGACAGAAAACTATCCTTCAACTACAGAGTGTACATGCATTTGTTAATTTTGTTTGTGTTTAGAAATCTCAGACAATTGACTCCATAGGCTTAGTGCGTACCATATACACTAATGAATATTTAAACATACTGTCACTCTAGTAGCATTGCAGGATCAATACAGATCCACGTGACTTTTAGGAGAAGCACAGCTCTTTTCATTGCTATGTGGATTTATGCTTTAAGGCATTTCTTTCTCTTTTTTTTACTTAGTTTTTTCCCCGCTGGAGATCAAGGCTGTTGCCTATTGTTTGAGTAACAGTCTGAGCTGTGCTTAATGAAAGCTGATTTTGAGCATATGTTCAAAAATTAAGAAAAAAAAATGCAAAACATCTGTTCTCTTTCAAGCAAGAACAGGTCAATCGGTTGCACCATAAAAAGCTATGCAGTAAAGGATAAAGCAAGGAGGAATTTTTAGGAGTTTTTAACATTGCACGTTTTTTTTTTTCCAGAAACATTGGAAGATATCAGGTTTATGGTTTTTATGTTAAAGAAAAGGTACTTTAGGTACTTTAACCTAAACCATAACCTAAAACCTTAGGTACTTTAACATGGATTTCAGGTATCCTGACAGAATAGACAATGGAATTTATTGTATTTAATTTCCTAAAGCAAAATAAGACATCTTAATCAAGTCAAGTCAAGTTGAGCTTTATTGTCATTTCTTGACATTTATGGATATAAAGGGGAATGAAACGTTATGTCTCGAAGGACCACCATGCTACAGAAATACACATAATTATAATTTTAAATATAAACACAACACTTGATGTAAGAGCTATTTTTTAAACCTATACATAACTAAAACACTGGAGTGGTAATACATCTATACACTGTAAAACCCAAAGAGTTAAGGTAACTCAAACCATTTAAGTTCAAAAACTAATCCTAATAAGTACTGTGAACTTAATTAATTTGAGTAAATGAAGCAATTTGAGCACAGTAAAACCCAATAAATTAACAGAACTCAAACCGACTGAGTATTGTAAAACCCAATAAGTTAACTCAAACCATTTGAGGAAACCGATTGCTACAAAGCATTTGAGTTATTTAACACTATATGAGTACTGTGAACTTACTCCATTTCAGTTGAAGTGATGAGGTATTAATTAACTAATTACCTTCAACACTGAGTTCAAAACTCTTTTCAAATGAGTAGAATTAACTTTCAGTAAATCTTCAGTTAATTACACTCATTTCATTTAAAAAGGTTGACTGTTGGGTTTTACACTGTACATATAATACAAATAGTCAACTATACACACAACCTAAGACAGACTATACAAGTACTTTACAAAAACAGAAACAACATTGGTCAAGCTATTGTGCAAAACAGGTATTTAAGGTTGAAAATGTAAGTAGTGCAACATGATTTTTGGTACATTTACAAGTAAACATAGTATGAGTCTTTGTAAAATAAAGAATTTTTTCCAGTGCAAATAGAAAGAGTGTTTCTTCAGGTGGTTTGTTAAGCCTATTTACCTGTGTGAGGTACTTTCAGAATCGCATAATGTTTTGCATAATGTCTAGAAGATCAACAGGGATGTATTGTTCCAGGAAAGTTGAAGCAACAATGTTTTAGAACTCTGCTAAAGTCACCTAAAATTATTTATTTGCAATCATCATTTAATAACACAGCTTGCTTAATCTAAGTTAAAATTGAAGCACTAACGTTAGCTTGCTTACACTAACGTGACCATCTGTTTATAAGCTCTGCATTGTGTTGGTCTGCATAAGGAATGCTATTTTGACATCTCGAATGCTTCGGCTATCACACCACTTACTTTCTTCAGTTTAGTAGAGAGAGAAAAAGACTGATTAAACAGCAATACAGCAGGTATGACTGCTTGGACTATACCACCTTGATGTTACCCCAAGTGGGAAAAGAGGTATAGTCATTGTCACCTTACAGACTCTTTTTAAAGATATAAACAATTTGCATATTTATAAACATACTTAAAAAAACAAACAATACTAACTGCACAACCAGGAAAATATAGGGATATAAATCTAATTTAATCCTGTTAAACTAACATTAAATAAAGCTAATTGTCACTAGCAAATATAAATTAATGTTATTTTATTCTGCATTACATGGACAGTATTGTTATGTGTGATCATCAGTATCAGTTTTTCTCACTTCCACTGTGATCTGTAAATCCAATTACAAATTAATCTTATCCAATATTTACTTTCCTCGATGGCATATTTATTACAATATTTATGTTCCTCCTTGGCATATCTATGTCTTACTTAAATACTCTTCGAGGCTGGGGTAGTCCTTGCATGTCCAAATGTATCATAAATATTCTTGGACAAGATTTTCACACTGACACTGCTGTTGTACTCTAACAATCACACTGTCAGTGTGAAAATCTTGTTCCAAGAACAACTGTTTGTTTGTCCTAGATAAAAACTGAGTTGAGATGGCTTAACAATAGGTCCGTTTTTACTTTAAGGATCCATTTCTGACACTTTTTGTGAGGTTGAGTCAGTTTAGTTTTTAAAATGTAATTATATAAATGTAGCGAATTAGCTCAAAGTGAATCGAAGATTAATTTGAACAGGCTTTTTAAATAAATAGACTCTTTAAATCCGAGCAAACTAATCATCCAGCGATCGTTTGAACAGACAGTTGAATCCAATTACGGCTATTGCTATCAAAAATAAAAACGCATTTATGATTAAGCAGGGTAGCAAGATCGAAGTTTAAGACATTAGATTCATAAATATGCACAGGCACCTTTTTTATACAACATGAAACTTGATTGACTAATCTAAAAGAAACTAAAGTCTAACACAAACACACATTTATACATGTTGTAGAGAAAAGGAAGAAAAATAAGAGTTTGAGAGGGAGTAATGATGTAAAAACATTGGATTTTGTAAGACCAAACCAAGTGAACCAAAAATAATCAGTTTAACCCTTTTATGAGGTGTGTCCCAAATCGCATACTTATGCACTATTCTATGCCGTTTTGTAGTAAAAATAGTGTAAGTTTACACAGAAATCTCTAAAAATAATAAGTGCACTTTAATTACCCGGATGATGCACTCATTTAGCTGGTAAAACGAAGTGTGGAGTGATGGACACTTCACACACTCAACGACCACAGCTTTGCACACGTAGCGGAAGGGGTGGAGCTATTGGGTGCACATGTTGGATAACTTTATTTATTTTGGATGGTGAAAGCAAAATTCTTCTACGAAAGTGATTATAGCGCCTCCCGATGGAGAATGCGGTTATACTCATGGCAGGTATTATTTGATAGTTTTGTCATTTATTTCACTCATTTGGCTACCGTCAAACGTCATCAGGGAAACAGTTTGAACTTTCCTGCTGAAAAATCTGGCTTAAACCAGCCTAAGATGGTTGGCTGGTTTTAGCTGGTTGACCAGCCTGGTTTTAGAGGGGTTTTGGACATTTCCAGGCTGGTTTCCAGCCATTTCCAGCATGGTCTTGGCTGGTCAGGCTGGGAGTTGACCAGCTAAAACCAGCTTGACCAGCCAAAACCAGCTATGTCCAGCTTAAACCAGCAGCAATTGATAATTACAAGCAGGTGTGTTTGATATGGGCTGCAACTGAAAACTGCAGGAAGGTCGATCTCCAGGAATAGGGTTGAGCATCCTTGCTTTAGGGTTACATTTAGTTTACACCAGTTCAGTGGTAGTCTGGAGGTGTTACCTGCATTCCTTTTGTTATGTCGAACTCCCTCTGTTGAACATGTGATTAGTTGGTGGTAAGTTCTTGGTCCTGGCAAAGATTGGAGTGAGGTGTAGTTTGGATTTTCAATTGAGGCAGCAAAAACTTGTAGTCATGTTGGCTTTTGGTTTCACGACACACTAAACTTGAGGAGACTCTCCACGGAAAAAAAAGAAAGAAAATTATCGGAGAGGGGAATGTCTCAGCTGTGCGGTTAACCCATTTTGTCAGGGTTCTCGCCTGCTCCCTAGAGTTCTCTGGGTGTTCTCCTGGGGTTCTTCTGGATTCTAGTCAGGATTCTGGTCTGGGTGATGGCCTTAGGCACAAGCTTTTATAAGGATGGTTTTGTACCCACCCTCAGAAGCCGAATTGACCAATGAGAGGTTAACTCCGCTGAGACACGTTTTATAGACCTTTGTTTGTGGTGTGGTGCTTTGCATAGGGATTTTGGGTGTAAGCTGATACAGAAATGTTTAAAGTTTCTTAAAATGTTAATATGTTGCTCACGTATTAACAAAAAAATTCCCAATTCACATACTATCTGTCCTAAATAGTATTTGAAAATAGAATTAGTATGTCCCAAATCATAGTATGTCAAAAAGATATGCCAAAAGAATATGCCAAAGGTTCCCAGATGGTTTACTATTTCCGGTCAAAATGTTAAGTGTAGAAGCGTCCATACTCTGACCGCTGATATCACGTTGGACGTGAAATCAATTAGAACTACAAACACGGGTGAAAAGTGTAAACAAACTACAAACATGATGGGCGCGCGAGACCAACCATCAAGTAGAGAGGCTTCGGTAAAGATATTTGAATGACTGTTAATTAATATCTAGCCCACTGGAAATCATATATGTTCTGTGTTATATTTCATCTGCAAAAATAATACTAAACTTCTATAAAGACGTGTTTTGACATTAACATCTGAGAACAGAATTATCCAAACACCTGAGGAGATTTCTCTGCATGAAAGACTCGTGAATGGCAGATTTACCTGCTGCTGCTTCTCCAAAAAGGTAGTAAATTAAATACAACAGGAATGTGGACGATGTGTGGAGGATTAACAGGGCTCATAACTAAGCAACATAACGATCTGTTAATGAGGAAGTAGTGTGTCCCAAAGCTTGCATACTCTTCTGTTACACACTCAAAAGTATGTATTTTTCCTTCACAAAAAAGTACATACTTTTAGGGCGTAGTATAAGTATGCGGATTGGGATGCAGCAAGAGAGTTTCTGACGGGTGCTTCTTTCTTTGTTTTGCTCAAGACGAGAGCCTTTAAATCTTTGTTGCATAGCACCGTGAAACTACACAAAGAAGCAACAAAAATCAATAAATACAACTGGTATACAGAAAAATATGACAAATAAAAATACAATGTAAAGAGAAATATATGAAAACTAAACGATGAAGTATATAAAGACAGTTTGAAACAACTAATAAAAAGGCAGCGCTCATGATTAACAGATACATACAAACAAACTCATAAGGCTTAAATAATCAACTTCACACACCTCGCTGTTCTTTACCAAAGGGTTATGGAAATTTAAATTAAGCAGGATTAGGACTACTTTCTTCATAAATCGTTACTCATCTCAATGAACTGCACAGAAACAGGTATCCGCTTTGCACTGCTAGTCTGACTAACCTTTTTGTTACCCGGAGTATGGAAAACACATGACATGCTCTGATGCTCTGAACAAATTTAGAGTGGTATGATCATTTCGTGGTCACTTACACCATGATCTTGTTTAGCTGTGGTAGAGTTGAGCAAGAGACTTGTTGCAAAACACCCGATTACACATAAAGAGAGAATAAAGGTTTACATTAAATGCATCAGTCTTAAGCAAGGAGCATATAGAGGTTTGACCATGTCTGTGTGTCTATTTCTGATCATTCCTTTATGTCGTAAATACCTTGGAATCGTATTGCACAATGAATATCCGTAGGTAGGAGAAGTTGACAGTGTATTATTTGTTGAATAAAAGCTAAATAATTATGTCTTATTGGCCACAATTGTTACATAATAATTTTTCATAAATAAAACCAGTTAATTTAGACACATAATAAGTCATAATGCAGCTTTTTATCAACCTCAAAACATAAAAAAATAGTTTTAAATATTTCAAATTCACCAATTTTCTTCTTCGCTTCAGGACAAAAATAAAATATCTATTAAAAATTATACAATTAAACAGAAATGACACAGCCCAGATGTTATAGACCCATTCTAAACCTTCTTGAATTCTGTCATCCATCTCCAGAGAGAGTAGGTGAGTAATGAAGGAGGAGAGATAAGATGAGTCGGAGGGGCCAGGTAAGGACAGAAAACACTCACACTATCAGCAGGAGAGATGATCAACAACACTTTACAAAGCACTGAGAGCATTCTGGAAACAGTGTGTTCATTATGCCTGTGGAGTAAACACAGCAAGGGGTTCACGCAGTGCTTTTCACCCCCACCTAACTAATTCTCCCCCTCCAGCCTCCATTATCCATCTCTCTCTGTGATGGATCCCACTCATTGCGATTTGGACACATGTATTAAATTGTAGCCTCCTCCAACGCATTGTACTTATTATTGAGCACTTACGCAGCCGGCACCCATGGTGTAACAGTCAGCAGTCAATGTTTCATTTAAGCCAAAGGTTTCATTTATGCTTTGGAAGACAATGAGGCACAAGTCAACTACTCACTCAGTTAGAAAATAATACAGCGTAGTGACAGGGAGCGATAAACAATGCTGTCTAATTTTTGGTTTCAAGGAAAGAAAAAGTGGAGCAGCTTCCACTGAAATGATTTATGGGTATGTGTGTGAGTGTCTGAATACATGGGATAATTTATAATTGAGTGGACTGTTTTACTTAATTATCCACTGGTCCCGAAAGATTAGTGGCGTACCACTTCAGTTGGGAAAGTCAATTAGCAATTATGGTGTGAGACGTAGCGAGCATGCATGCTCACTGTACAGTCCATAAACAACAATATACACTTAGCACAGAATAAATGTTGCATGCTCTTTCACAAAGTCTTGTCAGCTACATAAGAAGCAACTGCCTTCAAAATATTCAGCAACATAACATAACATTCATGGAACATTCATCTTTAAGTAACCAGTCCAGGCTCTGCAAAACCACTGCAGACTATATAGTACAATTACAATGCTTTTAGTGCACTCAGCCCTGTAAAGCTCTGCATATGCAGCATACAGTTAAACTCAGAATTTTTAGTCCTCCTGAATTATCAGCCCCCTGTATATTTCCCCCTGAATTTCTGTTTAACGGAGATAAGTTTTTTTTTTTTACTTATTTCTAAACACAATAGTTTTAGTAGCTCATTTCTAATAACCAATTTCAGTAACACTTTAGATTAAAGGCCCAAAATAATGCATTGATTAAGCATTATTTAATGGTTAATTTGATTACAATTAGGCATAAGCTAAAAACAAAAGCACTAGTGATTAATGGTTAACTAAACGTTTTAAAGGTCCCGAACTATGTATTAGATAATCCCAGTTAAACTTGTAAATCATGATTAACTTGTTCACAATTATGCATCAGTTAAGCATGAGCAAACACATAATTCATGATTAACTGACCATAAAGTAAAAGCATTTAACCTTTATTTACAATTTGATAAGCCATATATTATTTCTTATTATTTCGTTGTGTAAGTTAACTGAACAACATGAATTAATGCTTAGTTAATGCATTATTTTGTACCCTTAATCTAAGGTGTTACCCTGATTTCTTTTATCTATGCCATAATGACAATACATAACACATTTTACTAGACATTTTTCAAGCTATAGTATCCAGCTTAAAGTGACATTTAAAGGCTTAACTAGGTTAATTAGATGTTTTTAAAATGTAAAAAAAAAATAAAAACTGCTTTTATTCTAGCCAAAATAAAGCAAATAATTTTGCAAATACTGTGAAAAATACCTTGCTCTGTTAAACATCATTTGGGAAATAATAAAAAAAAATCTAAATTAAAAAAAATCACAGGAGGGCTAATAATATTAACTGCACATAGCTGAGCAAATATCCCTTTGCTCAGAATTAAATTTAGTATGTTATCTTTTTGCTAAACTAACCAAATTCTAATTTAAATGAAATAAATGTATATATTTAAAACTTTAATTTATATTAAAAATTCCCATTTTTCCATTACTCTAATATCTGTATGTATACCAAAGCTGTTTTGTGACCAAAATTATTATGTGTTCTGATAAAGAAATCAGTTCATTCACTATACACTATACACACTGTAAAAAATTTAAACCAGTACAAAAAAAACAAAAAAAAAACCTAATCCTTATTTCCTTTCGCTTTTTCTTGTTCACTTTTAAAAACATCAGCTGTACTGACCTAAAATAATTTGTCAATAATACAAAAAAGTCAGTTGGGTTAACATTATTGGTTTCCTGGAGAGGTGAACTACTCTGTAACAAAACTTTTTAGGTTGTGCCAACTGAACATTTATTTGTCTGCAGAACTGGAAAATTATAATCCTTATTTCCTTTCGGTTTTTTTCTTATTTTTGAAAACATCAGTTGCACTGACCTAAAATGTCTGAAGTTTAGTAGACAAAAAAACTCTTTTAGAAATTGGTACTAAAAAAAATACATTATCAGAACAAACAAGCATAGTTCAATTGAGAAAACAAAAGCAGAGACAAATGTTAACAAAACAACAATGGACGATGACAACAAGGAAGCAAAACAACAATAACGGCAAACAAAACAAGGATCAAAACATGGCAGGACAAACAGGGAAAACCACTTTGTAATGCTTCACAGGGGGGAAACAAGACTCAGCAAAGAGTGTGTGTGAATGAGGTGTCTTTATAGTCCTAGTAATCAGTTTATTATGAGCTTCCAGCTCTGTGTGTGAGAAACGTGTTCCTCCATTTTAAGTATAGTTTGTCATTTAATTATTGCAGGATTTAATAAGTTGTTTAATAAGTTTCATTTGATGAAAATTAAATATCAAATACAATTGATTTCTCATTTGAGAATGCATTTTGATTTATTATTTGATGGTTTAAGCATTTGATTTATCATTCAGGTAGTTGTTTTGAAAGTTTGATTTATTATTCGATATTTTCAGACATTTGAATTTTATTTAAATTTTGTTAGGAAAAAACTTCCATACATGTATACATAACAGTTAAATATAAATTAGCAGTCCTCATGCACCATGCATTTCTTCTTGTAGGGTGAACTAGTTAATGGGGTTAATCCCCACCCCTAAATACAGTAGTAATTTGTTGTTGTTGTTGTGTTAATAATGGCATTAATGTTATTATTGGTGTTATGAATTTTTTTTTGTGGTTGTTAGGGTTAGAAATACTGTAACCTTTATTATTTTCAAGTCAGGAGATCTGAGATTAACTCAACTTAAAGTAACAAGTTGGCAAGGTTTGTTTTTTTTCTCCTAAATGCAAGCAATGCCTCTTGAGAATACAACACAGTGAGTTAGAAAGCATCATAATTTACTTAGGAACAGCCCTCTGTCTCTGAAGGCAGGTAAACATCTTTCAAAACTGTGCTACTATGTAAACTGTCAGGTTTCAAAAAGTAACAAAAAAAGAAAGAAAACAAATAGGTGCCTCTGTACAGTATATGCAAATGTTCTTCAGTTAAAGCACTGGTGGAATGATGCCACCAATGTTTTATTCTGTGGACAAGTGAACAGAATGTCCTGCCTCAAGGTCTCAACTCGTTGATAAAAGTTTAAAATCTTTATTCAGTTGGCGGCTTTTATTGTTATATTTCACCAGGCAAGATTCTGAGCCCACAGAGTGTTCACAACAAGCCAATCTAAAGCCGGAACACTGTTT
Organism: Danio tinwini; assembly: GCA_903798205.1. Lineage (NCBI taxonomy): Eukaryota > Metazoa > Chordata > Actinopteri > Cypriniformes > Danionidae > Danio > Danio tinwini. Next base: position 8,070,237 of record CAIGQZ010032280.1, read on the forward strand.
TATCTAAACGCAAACAAGTGAAAAACAACACTGCAGAACACACACAGTCACTACAGTATGTCTGCTTAATCCCTAATATCTAAAATATATTTCTCAAATGTCTCAAAAACAGAAGGAACTCTGGTAACACTTAATAATAACAATACATGTATAATGATGTGTGAATATATTAACTAAACATTACTTTACTATGAACTAATGATGTGTTAAGGTATGTAATAATCATGAGCTAACTTTAACTACATGAATCACGAGTTCATGTGTGAATAACAGCTACCTTAATTACTTGTTAGTACATGATCGTCTGTTATTTAATGTATTAATTACCACATTAGTTTATGCTTTAATTAACCATCATGAACTCATGATATGTCAATGTTTAATTATATCATGACTTTACTTGGAGGAGCACATCATCATGAACCTATTCTTAACTACTCATAAACTCCTTATGAACATCCATCTAGTGCGTTTTCACTGAATAACAATAGAAAAGTGTTCTGTCACCATCAATCTGAACAGTTCAAACACAGGAGTTAATGTTGGTTACGTTTAGCATAAACTTAAATGGTAATTAATTCATTAATTAACAACATGTACTAACAAGTAATTAAGGTAGCCATTATTTACACATGAACTCCTGTGAATCATGCTGTAGTTAAAATTAGTTCATCATTAGTGTGTGCCTTAACTCATCATTAATTTATAATAAAGTAATGTTTAATTTACATATCAATGCATCAATATTCATGTACTGTTATTGTAGTGTTCCCTGAATTCCTATTCAAAACTAATTTGTACCGGATGTGTTTATATGG
>CAIGQZ010032280.1:8078171-8137997 GCA_903798205.1 Danio tinwini
CAACCACCTAGCAACCACTTAGGACACCCTAGCAACCACCTAGCAACGCCTTAGCAACCACCTAGCAACCACTTAGGACACCCTAGCAACTGCCTAGCAACACCTTAGCAACTGCCTAGCAACACCTTAGCAACCCCTTAGGACACCCTAGCAACCACCTAGCAACACCTTAGCAACCACCTAGCAACCACTTAGGACACCCTAGCAACCACCTAGCAACACCTTAGCAACCACCTAGCAACCACTTAGGATACCCTAGCAACCGCCTAGCAACACCTTAGCAACCGCCTAGAAACCACTTAGGACACCTTAGCAACCGCCTAGCAACACCTTAGCAACCACCTAGCAACCACTTAGGACACCCTAGCAACCACCTAGCAACACCTTAGCAACCACCTAGCAACCACTTAGGACACCCTAGAAACCGCCTAGCAACACCCTAGCAACCACCTAGCAACCGCCTAGCAACGGCCTAGTAATGCCTCAGTAAGTGCCTAGCGACCACTCAGGACACCCTAGCAACTGCCTAGCAACCATTTAGAATACCCTAGCAACCACATAAACACATGATTTTTGCCATTTCTTACCACTTCATTGCTTTTGCCCAGTTCAGTGGTTCATTTTACCCCAACGATTTGCCACGCAAACCCCATTCACATTTTCTTTAGGAAATGTACAATTCTAGTTTTGTATGTAATTCACCTTATTTTAAACCTTATTTTAACTCTGGTAACAAACAAAGCACTTCTGTGAGGTAGCTTGAACAATCAAGTAATAAATAACAAATTCTTCACTTTTGGACTTTAGTGCAACAGGAAATATAATAATAATCTAATTTAAAAAACAAATAGCACCTCAACTTAAAATACCCAGCAGGCAATCCCAAGTTTACATTTCACAGTTTGCTATGGTAAAGTTGTCGTCATAAACTTTATAATACCTCCAGACCGCAGACATTTCCGCTTCAAGCTGCTATCGTGTTCTTCTTTGCCGGCATTTAACCAATAGCGTCTCTGCAATAAAGTGTTGTCATGCCACACGCGTTGCTGTTTCTGTGTGAAGTCAAGAAAGAGATCTAACTCTGTGCCACCGCATAACTATAGATATGAAGTGTTCAGATGCAAAAACCTCTAAGTGCCACCTGGAATTTTCTTCTACAATGAGCATTTTCCTCAGCCTCTTATGTTTATGTTCAGTTAATTTATGTTAAAAGTGATGAAAATAACCTATTCTTTGCCATAAAAGTGAAATTACGGAATCAAGACATACGAGCCTGAGAAGATGGCTTTTAGAGGTTTTTGCATCTGAACTCTTCATGTGTTAAAAAATAATGAGAATATATATATATATATATATATATATACATATATACCAGTGTGAGACCGATGACGACAGCCAGAGGAGAGAATGTCAAATTTATTCTCAGCCCCATAAACGCTGCATTACAAACACCTCCCATAAGCTGTAGTTTTTTTGTAATTTGACGCAAAGATGATATAATACATTCATAAATGTATATAAATGTTCATATGTTGTTGTTGTTTTTTTGACTGGGTGGTTGTTTTTGCATTTCGCAGGTTTTGGATAGTTTTTGGGCTGGAATCAGTCAACTACATCTGGCAACACTGATTATGATGACCGTTAAACGCATCATAACAGTCTTGTAAAAAAGGGTCTATGGGAGGGAAGTGACGCAACTGAAGCGAGTAGGTCATGTGATCATGACAAAATGGCAGATGTAGTACATCCAAGTCCCATTCATCTCACTCACATTATAGAACATACTTTTTTAACGGTCGAGTAGTACGTTTACATTCCTACTGAGTAGTAGGCGATTTCGTACACAGCCTTTGTTTACATACAGTAGCAGATTGCAATGGCATTTGTCGTTTTTTATGAATAAAACAATAAAAACTGTAATACTGTTGTTATATTTGAAATAAACAGCTTTACAAACACACATTTTGGTTTCCATAAACATTCTGTCAAATGTAGTTTTTGCTTGCAAAATAAATAGGTCTATTTTATTCAAAAATCAATGTGTTGATTCAACACAAAGACTCTCTGGTGGAGTTTTGTGATTGCTCGGATATGAGAACGACAATCCCAAGGGTTTTAATTGAGACAACAACAAAAAAGAGCTGCATGGTCCTTGAAGAACTCCTATAATCAAGGCCCACAATCAATAGTGGCTAAGTCTTAAGTTTGGAGAAAATATTGATTAGAAGCTTGAAATGTTGAGTGCTGTCTGAAGGATGTGGTTTATGCTTGTTTAGGCTGTTTCCTCCCCTGGGTTTTGCTTAGTCTACTGCAATAATATTTCTGTGTCAATTAGCGCTTCAAGGACACAGCTGGATTCCTTTTCAGAATGTTTCCTTTTGTTTCTTTAACCGTTTGTCAAATTCAGTCACTCAATGAAAAAAATGGAAGGAAAAAAAAGGTAATTCAGTTACTAGTACGAACCGGCAAAGCTTTTGTCAACATAGCCTTGATGCGCACAGCATTCAAGGTAACAACTATATAGGTTTGTTACAACATCCACATCAGTAACATTTCAAAGATACAATTATTACTGTCCATTTGATGTGCTTCTATAATGCTGAGAATTAAATAAGCTTGCAATGTGTCATTTGAGAGACAGACTAAAGCACTGCCATCTGTGATGGTGAATTCTCCTTTGTGTGCTAATGTGTGAAGGGCTTAAAAGCTAATCAAACTGCTGTGGAGTGTAAAAGCAGCATTTTCATCTCATATGATGTGGTTTGACGCTGCTCTCTCATTCATTGATACTCTATTGCTGTAGTTACATAAGTGTCAAGAAACTATGTGATAAAAAACACACACAGACACACTATAATGTTACATTTATGTAATGCTAATTAAAAGCAAATGCGTCATTATTTACTCACCCCAAGCAGATGTTCAGCAAAATCTTCAAGCTGCTCTTCTACATTAAGCCAACACAACAATATGCATTTACATTTACTGTAGCAGACACTTTTGTCCAAAACGACTTACAATTGAGTTCAGCAATTCAACAAGAATAGTCAGTACACACAAGACGTGCTAATTATACAAAGGAACTGTTAGTACTCAGAGAATTTGGTGCTAGAGTAAGGGAGAGTGTTTTATATATAGAGAGAAGAGGTGGTTACAGGTGGTTTGTTAAGCCCACTCATCTGTGTGAGGCACATTCAGTTTGGGGTTGTCGTGCGGTGAGGTGGGAGAAAAAAAAGAGGTACATCTTACTAGAACTGCCTTAATCCTTTGTGGCATAGATTCAACAAGGTACTGGAAATATTCCTCAGAGATTTTGGTCCATATTGACATGATAGCATCACGCAGTTGCTGCTGATTTGCTGGCTGCACATCCTTAATGGGAATCTCTCTTTCCACCACATCCCAAAGGTGCTCTATTGAATTGAGATCTGATGACGGTGGAGGCCATTTGAGTACAGTGAACTCACTATCATGTTCAAGAAACCAGTCTGAGATGATTTGCGCTTTATGACATGGTGGGTTATCCTGCTGAAGTAGCTAGCAACATGGCCAGCAACAATACTCAGGTAGGCTGTGGCGTTGACACAATGCTCAATTGGTACTAATGAGCCCAAAGTGTGCCAAGAAAATATCCCCCAGACCATTACACCACCACCACCAGCCTGAACTGTTGTTCAAGGCAGGATGGATCCATGCTTTCATGTTTCAGAATCAGAATCAGAATCAGTTTTATTGCCAAGTGTGCTTCACACACACAAGGAATTTGTTTTGGCAACAGAAGCTTTCAGTGTACATAAAGTGACGAGTGACAACACTAAATTAAATACAAGAAAAGAAAAGGCAATAAACATTAAACATTAAACAGAGATGCAGTCAGTCAAAAAGATCTGGATGTTGAATGTATGTACAGATATGCTGTAAATATACAGGTTATAAGGTGCTGTGTACAAGTGCGTATGAGAAAGTATTGCACGTTTATTGCACAGTAGGGGAATATTTAACTGTACATGAGGTAGATGGCCTGAGGAAAGAAACTTTTCCTGTGTCTATCTGTTTTTGTGCTTGGTGCTCTGTAGCGCCGACCAGACGGTAACAGTTCGAACAGGTAGTGTGCTGGGTGTAAGGCGTCCAGAGTGATTTTACGAGCCCTTTTACTCACTCTGGAAAAGTACAGTTCTTGAAGTGTGGGAAGGGTAGTGCCAGTGATTTGTTCAGCAGTCCGGACTATTCGCTGTAGTCTACGGAGGTCGGTTTTGGCAGCTGAGCTGAACCACACGGTGATTGAAGTGCAGAGGATGGATTGGATGACAGCTGAGTAGAACTGTACGAGCAGCTCCTGTGGCAGGTTGAACTTTCTCAGCTGACGAAGGAAGTACAGTCTCTGCTGGGCTTTCTTTACAATGGAGTCTATGTGAATGTCCCACTTCAGATCCTGAGAGATGGTGGTGCCCAGGAACCTGAATGACTCTACTGCAGCCACAGTGCTGTTCATGATGGTGAGTGGGGGGAGTGCAGGGGGGTTTCTCCTAAAGTCCACTATCATCTCCACTGTTTTGAGCGTGTTTAGCTCCAGGTTGTTGTATCTGCACCATAAAGCCAGCCGCTCCACCTCCTGTCTGTATGCAGACTCGTCACCGTTCCGGATGAGGCCGATAACAGTAGTGTCATCCGCAAACTTCAAGAGCTTAATGGAGGGGTCTTTTGCAGTGCAGTCGTTTGTGTACAGGGAGAAGAGCAGTGGGGAGAGAACACATCCCTGGGGGGCACCAGTGCTGATGGTGCGGCTGTCGGATGTGATTTTGCCCATTCTGACTAGCTGTTGTCTATCTGTCAGAAAGCTGGTGATCCATTGACAGACAGAGCTAGGGACAGACAGCTGGGTCAGTTTGTTCTCGAGCAGTGATGGGACGATGGTGTTAAAGGCAGAACTGAAGTCCACAAACAGTATCCTTGCGTAGTTCTCTGGTTTGTCAAGATGTTCTAGGATATAATGCAGTCCCATGTTGACTGCATCATCCACAGACCGGTTTGCTCTATAGGCAAACTGCAGGGGGTCCAGCAAAGGTCCAGTGATGTCCTTCAGATAAGCTAGCACCAGTCTTTCGAATGACTTCATGGCCACAGATGTTAAGGCAACCGGTCTGTAGTCATTGAGTCCTGTGATCTTTGGTTTCTTTGGTATTGGGATGATCGTGGAGCATTTGAAGCAGGATGGAACTTTGCGCTGTTCCAGTGATCTGTTGAAGATCTGTGTGAAAATGGGAGCCAGTTGGTCCGCACAAGTTTTCAGACAGGCTGGTGAAACACCATCTGGACCTGGTGCTTTTCGTCTTCTCTGTTTACTGAAGATCTGATGCACATTATCTTCACTGATCTGAAGTGCCGGGGTGGAGAAGGAGATGGCTGGAGGTGTTGATGGCTGTTTACTGAGGATCTGATGCCCATTATCCTCACTGATCTGAAGTGCAGGGGGTGAGAGGGAGATGGCTGGAGGTGTTGATGGCTGTGTAGGGAGATGATCCGGGTGGGTGTGAGGTGTCTGGTCAGAGGTGTCAAATCTACAATAGAAGATATTCAGCTCATTTGCAAAATGTTTGTTGCTGTCGATACTGGGGGATGGCGTTTTATAATTTGTGATGTCTTTCAGGCCTTTCCATACTGATGCAGGGTCGTTGGCAGAAAACTGGTTTTGCAGCTTCTTGGCATAGTTTTTCTTGGCCACACCAATCTCCTTTGTCAGTGTGTTTCTGGCCTGATTGTATAAAATCCTGTCCCCGCTCCTGTAGGCATCCTCCTTTTCATGACGAAGCTGTCTAAGTTTTGGTGTAAACCATGGTTTATCATTCTTAAATGATAAGTAGGTCCTGGTAGGGATGCATAACTCCTCACAGAAACTGATGTATGATGTTACAGTCTCTGTGAACTCGTCTAGGTCGGTGGCTGCAGCTTCAAAAACACTCCAATCAGTGCATTCAAAACAGGCTTGTAAGACCTGCTCTGTGTCGTTGGTCCATCTCTTAACAGTCCTTAATACTGGCTTAGTAGTTTTAAGTTTTTGCCTGTAAGTTGGTATAAGATGAACCAGGCAGTGGTCGGAGAGTCCTAGAGCTGCTCTGGCGACGGAGCGATATGCATCCTTTATTGTGGTGTAGCAATGATCCAAAATGTTATTGTCTCTGGTGGGGCATGTGATGTGCTGTTTGAATTTAGGCAGCTCATGTGTGAGTTTTGCCTGATTAAAGTCACCGAGAATGATAAAAGCAGAGTCCGGGTGTCGTTGTTCAGTCTCTGTGATCAGATCAGACAGCTGTTGTAACGCAGTCCTCACGTGTGCTTGTGGTGGAATGTAAACACAGACAAGAACGAACGAGGAAAACTCCCGCGGTGCATAAAACGGCTTACAGTTAATGAAAAAACTTTGTTGTTGATGCCAAATTCTGACTCTACCATCCAAATGTTGCAGCAGAAATCGAGACTCATCAGACCAGGCAAAGTTTTTCCCAATGTTCTATTGTTCAATTTTGGTGAGCGTGTGGGAATTGAGTGTGTGCGAATTGCACCGGGTGTGATCTTTTGTTGCTGTAGCCCATCCGCCTCAAGGTTCAACGTGTTGTGCATTTAGAGATGCTCTTCTGCATACCTCGGTTGTAACGAGTTACATTTGGTTATTTAAGTTACTGTTGCCTTTCTATTGGCTCGAACCAGTCTGGCTATTCTCCTCTGACCTCTGGCATCAACAAAGCATTTGCTCACTGGATATTTTCTCCTTTTCGGACCACTCTCTGTTAACCCTAGAGATGGTTGTGCATGAAAATCCTAGTAGATCAGCAGTTTCTAAAATACTCAGACCAGCCTGTCTGGCACCAACAACAATGTCATGTTCAAAGTCTTAAAGCACCTTTCTGCCCCATTCTGATGCTCAGTTTGAACTGCAGCAGATCATCATGATCATGTCTACATGCCTAAATGCATTGACCTGCTGTCATGTGATTGGCTGATTAGAAATTTGCATTCACAAGCAGTTGGAAATGCCTTTTCAGAAAATGAAAATTCCAATATTTTTGTTGGATTGTCTTTGCTTTCGATATGCTTCTGCAATATCACAACATTTATTTTGCACCTACAGGCTTGTATGGTAGGCATTAGGCCTGACGAGTATACGTTGCTTCATTCTGCTTCTCTTCTTACCCTGATGCACTTATCACTAAAACAGGGTAAATCTGCACCACATGACCCTTTTCTATTGCTCCAGCATCCAATCCTTATGCTCCCAAGCAAATTGAAGCCTTTTTTAATTATTATTAGCCTCAGTGATAAGTGGTTTTCTTAAGGCTACACAGCTGTTTAGGCCCAGTCCATTGAGTTCCCTTTGAATTGTGTGTGTATGGAAATACTCGTTCAATCACTAACATTTAGCCAATAATAAACATAGACTTGAGTTCTACTGTGTATTTATTTAGCAGTTTGATTTCATCAGATGATTAAGTGGTTTATGGGATTGCCGATGTAGATCAATGAAGATTTTTTTTTAGACCACATTTCTTTCTCAAAGATGAGGTTCTCTACTTTCCTTACAGTTTTTAACAATGCTTTCCTCAGATCTTAACTTAATTTTAGTAGTTTATGCAGATGTAGTTTATCTCAGATGTGTTCTTTGCTTTAATGTCATTATGCCAATTTGACCTTTCTGTGACAGATTAACATTTCCTTGTGACCACAGAATGTCTTCCAACATGGTTATTTAAAAAAAATGAGTATTTAGTCTGCATAATTTAAGGGTAAATTACTTGACACCAGCTAAAACGTCATCATACATAAAGTAATTATTCAATAGAAGGCTCTTACCTGCTTATTATAGGTTATTATAAGTAGTGTTAGGGAAAGTTACTTTTGAAAGTAATGCATTACAATACTGAGCCACTTTTGACGCTCATAAACAATCATAAAGTCCTCGTGCTGCAGGAATTAGGAGGTTTACTGAAGGTGCAGCTGACGTGCAGCGAGGGGTTTGCGTCTTTAATAATCTACGACAGTTTGCTTTCATTGAACAGTACGAATGATTAATTAATCCATATGAAACAGTCCCTTAAAAGTCCCGTCTCGCTTTCAGTTTCGGGCTTAGGCACGTTTGCACTCACAATGTAAGCGTACCGCGCCTGAGCCCAAGTGAACCGTGCTCAGGCCCACCTCTTCCAACCGGGCCAGGGCCGCCCAAATGAACTGCGCCTGAGCCCGATTTAGAGCGCTCACACTTCTCAAAAGGGGATCCGGGAAAGGGGCCTGGGCACAGTTCGGATAGCATAGTGTGAGTAAGCCTTTAAGACAAACTCAGGCCGTACTCACACTATGTACAGTTGCCTTGAACCTGGCCAAAGCACACTTGTTCCCCCTCCCGTCTCCCCCGACGGCCCACACTCACATTACATTCGGGCTTGGGCACGCTTATGTGATCGATGACATGCTGCTCAGTAAGCGCTCTTGCTCAGCACAGTGGAGATTTCTTTAGTTATATCGTAAGTCATTTGATATGCGGTGACACACAGTCTAATATTTCGCCAAACAGATCAGCCAATTTTGACGCCTGAGCCCAAGTGAACCGTGCTCTGGCCCACCTCTTCCAACCAGGGCAGGGCCGCTGCTCAAGTGTACCGTGCCTGAGCCCGATTCAGAGCACTCACACTTCTCAAACGATCCGGGAAACGGGCCTGGGCACGGTTCGGATAGCATAGTGTGAGTAAGCCCTCACTTTCCATTGAGACAATCCCATTTGCATTTTTCTCGATGCGGTTAAAATAATGAACACATTCTCTCACTGACTGTGTGCTGTGTGTTTTTAAAAGCTAATTAATTCAGCTAAAAAGTAACTTGTGTTACATTTTCAAAAAAGTAACTCAAATAGTATAACTTATTTTTTAAAGCAATGTATTACTTAACTCGTTACTAATATTAGAAAACTCATATTATTACGTGACTTGCGTGATTATAACCAGTGTTGGGGAAATATTAAGTTACTCAAAAAACTAGTTGCCTTATGGTAAATTATGCTCTCTTTGGAGTTATTTTTGCATTACTTTTTCTTACCTGAGTGAGGCTTGATCATTTTCAAGACAGGAGCTCTGCAATGAGCAACACACTGTATAACTTACACCTTCCTTTAAAGTCAAGAATCTTGGTGTGATTCTGGAGTCAGATCTGAGCTCTAATAGTCACGTCAAATCAGTAACTAAATCTGCATACTACCATCTCAAAAACTTAGCAAGAATTAGATGCTTTGTTTCCAGTGAGAACTTACAGAAACGTCATGCTTTTATCAGCAGCAGAGTAGATTACTGTAATGGACTTCTCAATGGCCTTTCCAAAAAGACAGTCAGACAGTTGCAGACTGTCCAGAACGGTGCTGCCAGGATTCTGACCAAAACCAGAAAATCAGAGCACATCACACCTGTATTCAGGTCTTTACACTGGCTCCCAGTTACATTCAGAATAGATTGTAAAGTATTTTTACTTGTCTACAAATCACTAAATGGCCTAGGACCTTAATATATTACAGATATGCTCACTGAATACAACCCTAACAGATCACTCAGATCTTTAGGATCATATAAACTAGAAATTTTAAAAGTTCAGTCAAAGAAGTGTGAATCAGCCTTCAGCTATGCCCCCCAGCAACAATGCACTGTTGTCCGCCAAGGCAACCTGGGGTGCTAAAATATAATTGGGTATTACTGGTAAATTAGAAAAACTTTCAGAAATCCCAACACAGCTATTCAAAGGATGATAACTAACTGTAGCACTGTTTTTCAGATAAACAAGTATGTTAACTCAGCATGTTTTTTTTAAATATCTGCTAACATATTATGGTGTTTTTGGTATTTCACACAGCACCTTTAAATTCAGTAGGCAACTTTTATTATTTACATGGACGATGTAGAGGGCGACACAGTGGCGCAGTAGGTAGTGCTGTCTCCTCACAGCAAGAAGGTCGCTGGTTCAAGCCTCGGCTAGGCCAGCTGGCGTTTCTGTGTGGAGTTTGCATGTTCTCCCTGCGTTCGTGTGAGTTTCCTCCGGGTGCTCCGGTTTCCCCCAAAGTCCAAAGATATGCGGTACAGGTAATTTGGGTAGGCTAAATTGTCCGAGGTGTCTGAATGTGTGTGTGCATGAATTTTTCCCAGAGATGGGTTGCGGCTGGAAGGGCATCTGCTGCGTAAAACAAATGCTGGATAAGCTGGCAGTTCATTCTGCTGTGGCGACCCCAGATTAATAAAGGGACTAAGCCGAAAAGAAAATGAATGAATGAATGAATGAATGGGCGATGTAACATTTGTTTTATAAATAATTAAATGCGGTTTCTTTTGAAATTTTAGTAATCATAAAAAAAACCTAATAAATTTACAAAAATAAGCACCAGAAATTTTTTAATGCTGAAAACAAAAAAGGTTTGAGCTATTATTAAACATATTTTTGAGGAATTTTGTCACATTGAAGGCTCAGTAATTTATGTCTGACACCACAGTACACAATACAGTCACAATATTGTATTGTACTGTATTTTTGATCAAGCAATTGCCGTCAAATAATGTAAATACTAGTGTACACTACCTGACAAAAGTATTGTCGCCTATCCAAACTTTAGGAACTACAAATAATAACTTGACTTCTAGTTGATCATTTGGTATCAGAAGTGTCTTATATGAAAGGCAAAGGCTTCTAGATTACACTTGTTTTACCAAAATAAAATATGATCATGCCTTGATTTAAATTATTTGATAAGGACAGTAAGGTCTGACTTTGCTAAGACAAAAGTTTTGTCACTTGATAGAAAATGTACAGTATGGAATATAAAGTTAGAAGGCAGTGGAAAATGAATTAATATTGTGTATGACTCCATTGAGCTTGGAGGACTGCATCCATACTGTATATCTCTGCAACGACTCAAATCACTCAAAGAAATCATTTTTGCAGGACTCCTAGAGTTCATCAAGATTCTTTAGATTCATCTTCAATGCCTCCTCCATCCTGACATGCTCAATAATATTTGTGTCTGGTGACTGGGCTGGTCAATCCTGGAGCACCTTGATCTCCTTTGCTTTCAGAAACTTTGATGGGGAGGCTGACGTAGGAGGAGCGCTATCCTGCTGAAGCATTTGCCCTCTCCTGTGGTTTGTAAAGTAATAATCAGCACAAATGTCTTGATACATCAGGCTGTTGATGTTACCATTTACTCTGCAGATCTCTCACACTCCCCCATACTGAATGTAACCCAGAACAACGATTTTTCCTTCACCAAACTTGATTGATTTCTGTGAGAATCTTGGGTCCATGCGGGTTCCAATAGGTCTTCTGCAGAATTTGTGATGATCGGGATGCAGTTCAAAACATGATTCATGGGAAAAATCGACCTTCTGACACTTTTCAAAATGATCAACTAGAAGTTAAGTTATTATTTGTTGCTTTTCCAACGGACCAATGACAAGACTTTGTCAGCTAGTGTACTGTATTTAGCATGATACATACAATATAGTAATAAACACGAATCTGAAATAACAAACCTGTAAAATGCTTTACAGAATTGTTAGCCTTAAAATAAATTAGACCATGAATATAGGCAAAGGAGAGTGACACCAAGTGGTATGATTTTTAAATGAATTTTATTATCAAGCAATAGCTGATACAGTACATGCTTCGGTAACCTAATTCTGATACTGGGAAAACAAGACACATTCATACTTTGTTGTCTGTATCGTTACTTAAAAAATTGTACAATTTCAAATATTGTCATTCGTTCTTGTGGCAGCAGTGCACTTGATATAAGCTCACATTACGACTCAAAGAGCTTTCTTTTGTGAGTCTTGCAAGCTCAATGACTTAACAAAAGGCATCTGTTTGTTTTCAATTGACTACATTAATTGTCACCATTAGTGTTTTGTGTATTCTAAGTTCATAGCAACACAGTTAGTTAAACTGTAAAAAAATTCTAATAAAAAATATGATACACTATTAAAATGTACGCTTGGCATACATAGGTCTATGTCAAAATGCTTTATGCTATTCCCAAAACGTACACTTTTTGTAAAGTTAAGCGTGAAGAAAAGTGTTGATGTATCAGGTAACATCATCTTTCAAAAAACTTTACATATAGGTGATATATGTGCATATATAAATTGTAGAAAGTACAGATATTTCTATAATATGAATATACAAGAGGTCACATACATACAGTCAGATTTCTTTTATTTAAAAGAGACCTTTGCTTTTTTTCAGATTCAGCTGTTTCCAATTTGGGAGCGTATTAAATTCATCCCGAGTCATCTCCAAGAGTCCCTGCAAAACGGACACAATCTGTCAGCATCAAATGCACACAGTGTGAAAAAAGCTGTTACAGAATTAACTCAGGGTAGCTAAACAATTACTTTAATTTGATTTATTTGTGAACTATCTATATTATTGCAGTCTCATATGACAGAAAGCCAATGCAAGTGGAAGAGGAAGTTATTTTGATTAAACATCACTGAGGCAGGCGACGCAGTGGTGCAGTAGGTAGATCTGTCGCCTCACAGCAAGAAGGTCACTGGTTCGAGTCTTGGCTGGGTCAGTTAGCATTTCTGTGTGGAGTTTGCATGTTCTCCCTGCGTTCGCGTGGGTTTCCTCCGGGTGCTCCGGTTTCCCTTACAGTCTAAAGATATATGTTTTACGCATGCGGATGCCCTTCCAGCTGCAAGCTATCACTGAAAAGCATCCATACACACTCGTTCACACTCATACATTACTGTCAATTTAGTTCATTCGATTCACCTATACCGCATGACTTTGGACTGTGGGGGAAACTGCAGCACCCGGAGGAAACCCACACAAACACAGGGAGAACATGCAAACTCCATACAGAAACTGACCCAGCTGTGACTCAAACCAGCGACCTACTTGTTGTGAAGCGACAATGCTAACCACTGAGCTACTGTGTCGCCCTATAATAATAATATAAACAATGAAATAAAATAAATATTAAAAACATTATAATAAAAATTTATAACAAATTTAAATGAAATAATAATAATAAAAAATTAAAAAGTAATAATAATAATTTAAGTAATAATGTAATAATGAATAAATAAAATGTTATTGTTATTTTGATTAAACATTACTGAGACACACAAACATATACATATATATATACATGCATACATACATACATACATACATACAAATTATTTTCAAAAAATTCCCAAGTTATGCTTAACAAAACAAGGAATTTTTTTTTTTAACAATTTTAAAGGTCAACATTATTAGCCTCCTTAACCAATTAATTGTTTTCAACTGGCTATGAACAAACCACTGCTGTCCAATGACTCGCCTAATTAAAATAACTTGCCCAATTAACCCAATAAACCTAGTTTAGCCTTTGAAATGCAATTTAAGCTGAATACTAGTATCCTGCAAAATAACTAGTAAAATAACATGTACTGTTTTCATGACAAAGACAACAAAAATTTGATGTTAGGAATTAGTTATCAAAACTTTTGTTTAATGAAAAAAGTCTCTTAGCTTTATTAAACAGCACTTTATCATATATTTGAAAAAGAAATAAACTTTCACAGAAGAACTAATAATTTTGACTTGAACTCTACAGTATATAGACTATTAATGTTCTGATTTTTATTTATTTTTACTGTGTAGTGCATCTTCAATTGGTTCACAGTAAACTCAGCTTTTCTGTGTCAAAAACATCACAAATGTCTTTTTTTGAGAAGTCACATTTTTACCTGTGCTGGTAACATTTCGCACACATCAGAAAAGAGCGTTCACTAAAACAATATGGCATATTCTGTCACATTACATTCTAATGAGCACCCCCTGCTTTTGTTACCATCACTTTTTACACACTATGAATCACTTATTAAGCATTAGCATCTAGTGAATTCATTATTTGTTAAGCATTAACACTACATTATTAGACGTTAGTAAGCAGTTTATAACTGCAGCTACAAATGCTCTATTCTTGATTTATAAGCACATTTATAATGTGCTTAATTGTACTTTTACAATTTCTGAGTGATTAATTTTTCATGACTAAATTAAGTATTGCATTATTTAAAAAAATTTGTATTTAAGAGTAGTCAATGGTTTTTAAGCTCATTCAGAGTTAGTAAATGATTAATAAACTATTGAAATCAATGTTTATATATCTTATTATTCAGGCGTATAGTAATGGTTACTATGTATGTTAATAAATGCTTAGTTAACTCAACTTTATGCAGTTTAGTATCAAATGAACAATAATCTTTGCATTCCTATCAAAAAAATGACTGTAAAATGACTGTAAAAATTGGATAAAAAAACAACAATATAATATTTTTAACAATATAATATAATGCAACATGTCAATCTTATTTAGCAATGTTTAATCTGTATGGTGATTTTATTTTAGATACAGTTGCAAAGATTTATTTTTCATGTGATACAGTTTCATTTGTTTATCTTCAAATGAATAGAAATGAATAAAGTCATTTATATAAATTTTTCCTGTTCAGAGTCTTTAATTGTCATTTATAAGAGATTTATAAAGCATAAATAGTCCTTACTTTAGATTAGGTCACAAAACTGCATGAAGTTGAGTTAATAAAGCATTTATTAGCATACACATTAACTATTAGTATATGCCTGAATAATAGGATGTATAAATGTTCATTTGAATAGTTTATTAATCATTTACTTACTC
The DNA here is from genome assembly GCA_903798205.1 of Danio tinwini. NCBI lineage: Eukaryota > Metazoa > Chordata > Actinopteri > Cypriniformes > Danionidae > Danio > Danio tinwini. The sequence continues at coordinate 8,092,885 of CAIGQZ010032280.1, forward strand.
ATACTGAACGAGCTTTAAAAACCACCAACTACTCTGAAATAACTGGTGTGTAAATAATGCAGTAATTAATTTAGTAATAAAAATTTAATCATTTACAAAGTGTGAAAACACAATCATTAAGCACATTACATATGCTTATAAGTCAAGAATAGAGCATTTGTAGCTGCAGTTATAAAATGCTTACTAATGTTTATTCATGTAGAGTTAATGCTTAACAGATAATGAATTCTCTATTTGCTAATGCTTAATAAATGATTCATAGTGTGTTATTATAAAGTGTTACCAAAAAAGGGCTTAATTTGATGGTTTCTACTCTGTAAAAAAATGCTGGATTTCAAACTATTCCTTCAAGTTGTCCTAACGCAAATCAATTAAGTTAACTTAATTGTTTTTACAAATTTTAATGGATTAAACATAAAACAAAAGTTGCCCCCCAAAAAAACAAACAAACTAACAAACAAACAAACAAACCTCAAGAATTGTGTTGATTCCGCTTGTTTTAAATAAGTAGTTTGAACAGCATCAACAATCATTTTTTTACTGTGTATTGCTATGAAATATAAGCCTTCAGACATTTAGAACACACTATTGAAATGTCATTATCACAGGACTCATTTACACATTTGATACATTTCAATGTCAATGTAAATACCCCATATTTCTACACATTTCACGTTACTACTACAACAGTAAAACCTGGTAAAATCATGTGATTTGGAGAACAAATGGCTTTCTTAACATAAAAGAAGACATTTTGGGAAAACCTGTTACCATTGACTTCCAAAACATCTGTCTTTTCTACTATGGATGTCAAATTTACAGGTTTCCAATATTCTTCAAAATACCTTCTTTTATGTTAAAAATAAAATAAAAAATTTAAAAATGTTTGGAACAAGTCAAGAGTGAGTAGATGATGATCAAATTTGTATTCATCCTTTTAAAATATGTGCATTTTTATTTGTTTAACTCTCTGACCCCTGACTCTGGCGACACCTGATTAATAAAGGGACTAGGCCGAAGGAAAATGAATATATGAATAACTCTCCGAAAGCCATCTTTTCATTTGTGCTGTGTACAGTTCAATCAAGTTGTGCAGTTTGGTTGTTTTTTGCATATGAAAAAGAAAGTTATCAGTTTGGCAAAACTGTAGTGGCACCTGCACAATCTTAAACAAAAATTAAAAAAACACAAGCAATGACGTAAACGTGCTCCAGCTCAGAAAGTGTGTGACGCACACTAGGAGAAGAGTGAGTGGAGGATCATTGCCTAGTAGGACATTTCTAATTCTATGACACCATCTATTGGACAGCCTTAGTATTGCACCTTTACTATTTATCTATTATTTTCATAAAAAAAGCTTTAAAAAAATCTGGAAACCTACCCATGTTTACTTTGAATGACTTTGAATGATTTTGCCATGACTTTAATATGCTAAAAAAAATCACATTCAGATCTAAATAGATGGAATTCTGTAGGACAGAGTAAGTGACTGTAAAAAAGCAAGTTGTTCAATTTAATAAAAAAATACAAATAAAGAGTTTCGTTAATGTACTTAAAAATGTGCCCCTACAATTCAGACGGAAAGTGGCATAAGCGAGGCCCCCTACTGCACACCTCTGATCTTTTGACAGTGTCTGACTACAGTCAACAACTCTGATGTGATGTTTGATCCATTGCCATGGCCACACTATTTAAGCAGCATCTGAAGTTTTTGACAATGAGCTGACAGGCATAGAAGAAAATTGGATAAATAAAGACTGATATTACAAAGTATTTCAAAACTGACTGTCTGACAATCAGAATCATTCAACAAACTCCTGAAATCTAATCAAAATCAGTGAGTATATGCAGAAGTTATTACACACCTTCTGTTTTATATTTTGCCTTTTTTTCATTGCCTCATCATGGCCAAACTTGTTGAGATATTAACATATTATCTGCTCACAATGTAGCATGTCTTGATTCCATGCTGAGCAAATAATGGCTAATAATAAGATCTAGAATAGTGTGAATTTTGGTGACTGTGAGTAGGCATGGGACGCTAACCATTTTCAAGGTATACTGCAGTTTGGAAAAGTCGTGGTTTTAAAACTGTCAAAATTTTCTGTTATACCCAAGCGGCAACCTCCCGCTCTCCCTCAGGAAGCCAATATGGAAGTAACTAAAACTGCAATTCATCGACTCGCTTTGGGGGGGGGTGGCTCCAGGAAATCTAAGCGCTTTCTTACTGCATTGGTAAATTGGCAATTTTTACAGCTGATAAAAACATGTTTACAGCCTGGTACAAAAGATGACTTTGGTGCATATAGCTATTATTACCCTTCATGACAACTGTGAGAGGGATGAAATTTTTTAAAACTCATCGTTTCGTTTTGATTAAGTTATATTAAGTCTGCATAATTAAGGACGTGGCCACTTAAGTGACAGCTAGGTCTCGCTGTTCGCTGTCTCGTCACCTCAGCTGATTCTGGCTAATTAGCCGCTGAACTCGGCATATACATCGTATTTTTGTTTTGGTTAATGTTTCTTTACACAGTCGTTTGCCTTTTGGAATTATTTCCTGCAATTATCAGATAGTACAGCATGTCCCTTAAACCTAGCAGCTGTGCCAACATGCTTTAAAACCACCTCTATTGTGCCAGTGCCGAAACACTCCAGCCCAACATGCCTGAATGACTACCGCCCGGTAGCACTCACACCCATCATCATGAAGTGCTTCGAGCGGTTGGTCCTGGCACATCTGAAAGACTCTCTGCCATCCACACTGGACCCACATCAGTTTGCCTACCGTGGCAACAGGAGCACAGAAGATGCAGTCTCCATAGCGCTGCACTCTGTACTCACACACCTGGACAATAAAAACACTTATGCACGAATGCTGTTTGTTGACTTCAGCTCAGCATTCAACACTGTCATACCCTCTAAGTTAATGATCAAACTTAGAGACCTGGATATAGACACGTCTCTCTGTAACTGGGTTATGGACTTTCTGACTAACAGACCTCAGAATGTTAGATCAGACCACATTTGCTCCACCACCGTCACACTCAACACTGTTGTACCACAGGGCTGTGTGCTGAGCCCCTTCCTCTACTCCCTTTTCACCATCGACTGTAGGCCTGTGAACAGATCCAACGCCATCATCAAATTTGCAGATGACACCACAGTGATTGGTCTAATCAGCAACTCGTCACTTTATGTACACTGAAAGCTTCTGTTGCCAAAACAAATTCCTTGTGTGTGTGAAGCACACTTGGCAATAAAACTGATTCTGATTCTGATTCTGATTCTGATGATGAGACTGCCTACAGGGAGGAGATACAGCATCTGGCCACGTGGTGCACCAACAATAATCTGCTCCGTAACACCGACAAGACCAAGGAGCTCATTGTGGACTTCAGGAAGGGACGAACAGGCTCACATGATCCCATCTACATCAATGGGATGGCCGTCGAGCCTGTATCATCCTTCAAGTTCCTGGGGACCCACATCTCCAAGGACCTTTCCTGGACCACCAACACCTCCAGCCTGGTCAAGAAGGCTCACCAGCGCCTATTTTTCTTAAGGCAACTTAAGAAGAACCAGCTGTCATCAGCCATCTTGGTGAACTTCTACCGCTGCACAATAGAAAGCATCCTGACGAACTGTGTCACAGTCTGGTATGGAAGCTGCTCTGTTGCGGAGCGTAAGGCACTGCAGCGGGTGGTGAAAACTGCCCAACGCATCACAGGGACCACACTGCCAGCCATAGAGGACATCCAGAGGAAACACGGTCTGCGCCGAGCATGCAGTATTCTTAAAGATTCCTCTCACCCTGCTCACAGACTGTTTTCTCTCCTGCCTTCTGGCAGGCGCTTCAGGCTCCCCCGGACAAAAACCAGCAGACTAAAGAACAGCTTCTTCCCCAGAGCTGTCTCCCTCTTGAACTCTGCTCCCCACTGACTTTTTGTCCCCCTAATACACCCCACTCTCCTCTCCTCATAACTCAGACTCATCATAATCACTGCACTACTTAACATTTGCACATTTAAAAATTGCACATTTTCATTGCACTGATTCATTTATTTGAACTGTACATACCTACTGCACATGTACATTTGTAAATTATGTACACATCCACTGTACATATACATTTGTAATTATGTTTATCTATCTGCACACTTCTGATTATTAATAGCAACCTGTACATTTATCCATCTATTGTAAATCTCTGTTCATAGCTAATACAACCTGTATATAATGTTGATAGTACATCCATTTGTAAATATCACCATAATTTTTCTATAACTGCACTTTATAACTTATACCTGTATCCTGCACTTGCTGCTATTGCACTCCTGGTTAGACCTAAACTGCATTTTGTTTCCTTGTACTTGTACATGTGTGATGACAATAAAGTTGAATCTAATCTAATCTAATCTAATGCTGTGTGCACTTAACTGTGCTTACAAACCGTTCAAGTTGTCTCCATTTCCCAGGTGAGTGAAATTATATACTTATATACCATCTCTATAAATGTATTTGTTTTATTTGAGATAATATCTAATTTATAATGTTATTTAGATCTGTAATGCACTACAGAATCTGACAGATTGATTAGCTGTAGGGTATAAAACAGTCATCTGAAGCGTTGTCATACATAGGCCTATATTTTATAAACAGCCTTGCATTCACTAACACAGACTATATTTGTCTAAATATGTCATAGACTATATAAGTGTTTAGAAGTAATTTGCGTTTTCCTCCTGTCTAAAAAACGTCAAAAAAGCAATGTTTAGTGGCTCAATGTGTTACAACGATGTTTTAAAAAGTCTAAACACTTTATTGATATAGTGTATAACCAAGCACAAGTGGTCAGAACACAAACAAGTCACAGGTAATGAAGTATTAAGCCTTCTCCCAAAGTAAAAAGTCTGTCTAAGCCAGGTCTAAGCAAAATGCAGAGAATCCAGCATCTGTAGCTCTGCTCACTCTTCGCCTCTTCGCCCTTCTTTGGTATCCCGCGATTGGTGCGCTGTTTTTAAATTGTAAAAAAAATCTGTGTTTTGGAAACTTATGAAGTTCACTTGAATTATTTAGCCTGACACTGTTCCAATGTTAATGTTAAATGTTTCTCAAAATAAAATATATTGGCTGCATCCGAAATGGCCTACTACTCAGTAGATAGAATTTGAGTTTACTACTCGACTGCTAGAAAAGTATGTTCTATACATTATGAATGTGAGCTGTATGAATGGAGCTCAGACATACTATGGATGCCCTTTTGTCATCATCACATGACATACCTGCACCGCATACCCGCCGAATTGCGACGCTTCACTCCCATTCATGAATTTTTCTCGTGGTGCATCATGGGACAGCGTAGCGTCCATCAGATGCACACTCCAGAATCTCGCCAGTTGGTCATCCGGATACTTCTCACATACTTTTTTTTTAATTCTATGAATTCGGACATACACCTCAGCTTGCAAACCGTTTTTAGCGTACTATATAGTATGGAAGTATGCGAATTTGGATGGTGCCATTGTGTTCAAAGCGAAAAAAATTATAGCTTTTTTTTTCACCCAGAAATTTTTTAAATATATATTTTGGAGCAGTAATCACAATACAGTGAAACTGTGATATTTATATCCAACATTATCATACCGTTAGAAATGTATACTAGCCCATGCCTAACTGCGAGTCAAAAAATGTGAGCTACACATTTTACACAGAGGCTGCACCATGGACCCTCCAATGACCACACGTGTTCAAATGTTCTAGAGTATTCAAGCATGTTAAGGGTCCCAAAAAACATACATACTGTACAACCATACTGTACAAATAAACAATATGCCCCTTTGGATTTGGGTCACAAATAGTAATTTACATGGATAAATAATATTTAATAATGCAATAATCAACAGAAAAATTTGAAGTGGATAAAAAAATCTCTACTTCTTTCATCACAGTGATATTTCATGTGGTACTGTTAGCCTGGATGATATCACCTGAATGTGCTGTATCTTGGCATTTCGTGTTGTTAAGCAACTGATCAAGACCATGTGCGAGCATCTTTATGCAGGATATTACCTGGAAATCTTTATCTGACAAGTAGCACTCAAGGTGCAGAGGGTCCACTCCCTCTGGCAGGGGTTTGGATGTGAGCTCTTCCACAGTGTACTGCTGCCTGCTCAGCTTAGACAGGGCATCTTTAACCAGAATCACTTTATTACGGGCTCCCTCCACCTGCACAGACATCCAAACATAGCTTCATTATCCATATCCTTCAAATTTAAACATCTTGGGTTGTACTGAAACAGACCATAATCTACAGTAGAGTCCTAATAAAGCAACAACTCATCTGTAACTTTTTGCAGTGTTTAAAATACTGCAGTAAATAATATCACATGAATTATGTTGTAGAAGTACTCTTATATAAAATGAAAGACAAATTTAATCAAATTAAAATAATTATTATTAATTATTAATATATATTATTTTTATTTATTATTAATCAAATTAAATCTCTTCATACTATTTTTTACTCTGTCCTTGATTAATCAATGATTTAAATGGATATTTTGTTTATGATTTTATTTGTCAGCAGTTCTAAACGTATCAAAGAGGAAAAAATCCATCACACTCTGAAAATAAAACAAATCTTCATTTGGGCTTCCAAGATTTATGAAGGTTTTATGTGCTTGGAAAGGCACGAGGGTAAGTATATGATTACACAACTGTCATTTTTGGGCTAACTAACCCATTACAAACCTAATTTTTTACATATAACAGGTCAATGCATTATAAAAACATTTTATAATGTTAAATAATAGTTTTTAAAACATTCTGCAGGTTTCAGAACTCGAAATATTAGTCTAAAAACAGCTTATTTTGAAGCCAAAATGACGAAATTACATGCTATAAAATGTGCCACTTTATAACGTAATAATGCAGCTCACAAAAAGGTAAATAGCTGCTTTTACATCACTGCCCAACGCTTAGTGCATGTCATAGGTAAATAAGAAAAAATGCTATATAAAACTAAGGTTAAAGTTGGCTTGAAGACAAAAGATTGCCAAAACTTGGTCGTTTATTCACTTCATTAAGACAATGCTGTACTGACTATATTAGATCTGAAAGTTATGTAGAGCAACACGTGTGAGTAACTGCTTTAATTATGTGCTCTCACTATTGCCTCGTGTGTTAATTATAGATCACATTATAGATCTAATTACAGATACATCACTTTATATAGTATTTTAATAGTGTTTTTAACTTAAATCACTCCTTATGGGTTTTACAATAACTCACACTGAGCCAGATTTTATGTGGCTGCTGAGGATGCTAAAGGGGTTTAGCCACACAGCTTTCACTAGTTGGCCTCTGTTACAACAGCACTGTCTATCCACAAAGGATATTGGCTATCAAACATACATGTGGGAGTTTATACTAATGTGGATCATTTTGAAATTCTGAACTTTTTTTAATACGCAAAATTGCCAGCTAATCACACCAGTGAGAGTTTACTACAAGCTATGCTTCACATCTCTGGTGTTCTGAAAGCTAAATGTGTTGGCTCATACCTGCACTTTAATATTTGGGTCTTTCTCCCAGTAAGGAAAGATGTTGGTAAAGGTGAGTGGTTCTGCACCAGCAAGAATCAGATAAGCTTGAGGAGGCCGTCTAGAGTTTTTCTCTGAAAAACAAGCACACGAAATACATAATTACTCAGCAAAGCAATAAAATATACATAAATATACATTATAAATTATATTCTCTGATTGTTCCTAAAAGGTTTACACATGAAATATTTATGTTCTTAGCCTTGTGTTAATAAAAACAACATTCATTCTTTCATTCATTTCCTTTTCTTCTTAGTCCCTTTATTAATCCGGGGTCGCCAGAGCGGAATGAACCGCCAACTTATCCAGGATATTTTTTATGCAGCGGATGCCCTTCCAGTTGCAACCTATCCATGGGAAACACCCATACACTCTCATTCACACACATACACTTGTTGTACCCAGTACCCTTCAAATTTAAACATCTTGGGTTGTACTGAAACAGACCATAATCTACAGTAGAGTCCTAATAAAGCAGCAACTCATCTGTGACTTTCTGCAGAGTTTAAAATACTGCAGTAAATAATATTACATACATTATTTTGTAGAAGTACTCTTATATAAAATGAAAGATAAATTAAATCTCTTCATACTATTTTTTATGTGTCCTTGATTAATCATTGATTTAAATGGATATTTTCTTTATGCTTTTATTTGTCAGCAGTTCTGAACGTATCAAAGAGACAAAAATCGGTCACATTCTTAAATAAAACAAATCTTCATTTGGGCTTCCAAGATTTATGAAGATTTTATGTGTTTGGAAAGGCACGAGGGTGAGTAAATGATTACACGCCTGTCATTTTTGGGCTAACTAACCCATTGCAAACCTAATTTTACACTACAGACAATTTTAGCTTACCCAATTTACCTATAGCGCACGTGTTTGGACTTGTGGGGGAAATCGGAGCACCCACAGGAAACCCACATGAACACGTCAAGAACATGCAAACACCACAGAGAAATGGCAACTGACCCAGCCGAGGCTCGAACCAGCGACCTTCTTGCTGTGAGCCGATCGTTCTACCCACTGCGCCACCGCATCACCATAAAATCAACAACTATGATTTAATTTATTTTCATGAATCACAAAAGATGTCCTTACCATTCAGTCTTCATTTGTGCACCTTTTCAACAAAAGTGAATCATGACTGAGGCTGAAAACATCAAATGGCTTTGAAATAAAAACTAGGGTGAGTAAACAAACTTTTCAGTTGAACTATGCCATTTATAAGCTTGTACATTTGCACATAATCCCACTAGTTCATATACCAAGACAAGATTGAGATAAACAATAAAAAATAACTTTTTAGTCTCATGTGTTATACCTCTGTTAAGCATAACACTTCGTTCAAAAACAAATGCTTTTTCTATATAAAAAAAAAAAAACAGACCAACCAGAAACTTAAAAGTAAATGCACAAGACTGTAACCGGCTTTCCAAGTCTGTAAGAGGTTTGTGAGACAGTTGTGAGATGTTACAACAAGATACAACTTGTGCTGTCCCAGCCTATGGGCTGTAAGTGCGTGTGGCGTTTCAGTCTATTGGCTGTGTGTGTGTTGTCCCAGCCTATTAGCGGTGAGTGTGTGTGTTTCAGTTACAGGTTGGAGATGACAGGATTGGTACACAGGTGCCGCTCATTGGGATGTGGATATAAACAGCGTTTGGTGTGCTTGTAAGGGAGGCTGGGATTCTGAGCAATCGCCTTAGCATGGAGCTTGGTTAAACTGCGTTGACCGTCCCATTTTGGCCCTGACTCTTCTTTTCGTTTACTTTATATCATTTATGTTATTGTTATGTTAAAATAAATGTTATTTTGCTGGTGATGGTTGTGTCTGGTCCTCCTTTTTGTTGCAGCTGAAGAGCTGGCTATAAAACCACTTTTCTTCAATAGAGATGTGAATGGAGATAAAAATAAAAACTAACATAATTAATACACTCATTTTATGACACAATTCACAATTTCAAGAAGACCAAGATGGCCGAAAACACATCATGCATAACATCATGTACATTTTGTTATCACAATGTTTTGTTATTAAGTATATTACAATAATAAGAATAACAATACATGTAAAAAAAATACTCTTCTACAGTTTAGAATGATGTATGGTCAAAATTAGAGGGAATTTGTAAAAAGAAAAAGCTGTAAGCTGTTAAACGAAAAATCTGCAAAAGTCACCCCAAAAGTGAGCTATGCTGAGGTATATCATGCAGTAGAAAATAACTTTTGATGAGAATTTATCAAGAATGTGTCTCAAGAAAGCTAAACCACAAAGAAGGGACAAGGTTTTAATGTTTAATCCTGTCCACTGCCAAAAGTACATACAGTGGTTAGCACTGTAACCTCACAAAAAAAAAATTAATTACTGGTTTGAGTCCCGGCTGGGCCAGTTGGCATTTCTGTGTGGAGTTTGTGTGGGTTTTCTCCGGGTGCTCTGGAGACACGTGGTACAAGTGAATAGGATTAAGTACATTGGGCTTGCTTGCTTGCGGGCGTGCGTGCGTGCGTGTGTGTGAATGGAAGTATAAGGGTGACTCCCAGTACTGGGTGGCAGCCGAGTAAAACATATGCTTGAATAGTTGGTGGTTCATTCCACTGTGACAACCCCTGATAAATAAGAGATTAAGCCAAAGAAAAATAAATGAATGAATGATCGAATGAATAAATGAATGAATGAACTTGACCTTGTAACAAAGAAAGTTGCCTGGTTTGATGACTAATGTTTTGTTTTTAATTATGTGGACAGGTCTTTTTTTTTTAAATCTAAAGAATATAAAAAAAATCTAAAAGAATCTTATCAATTATAAAAGACATTTTATGAAACTGAAAGGTTCTTTGAATGTTAAGGAGTTTTTATGGAACCATCAACGTCAACAATGAACCTTAAAGGTATAGTTCACCAAAAAAAAGAAAATTCTGTCACCATTTACAAAAGAAGGTATTTTGAAAAAATGTTAGAAATCTGTATCCATTGACTTCCAAAGTAAGAAAAACTAATACTATGGAAGTGAATGGTTACAGGTTTCCAAAGTTTTTCAAAAATATCTTCTTTTGTGTTCCACAGAAAATGGAACTCATAAAGGTTTGAAACCGCTTGAGGGTGACTAAAAAAATTGTACATTTTAAATTTTGGGTGAACGGTGTGAAATGTTTAGAGCATTTTGCTAAGCCAATTGATCTAAATTATGCATTTTATTGATCTAAATTATGCATTCATCTCTAGGAATCCATCTCACGAGCATGTCACACCACTTCTTTATCAGCTTCACTGGCTGCCGGTAAAGTTTTGTATTGATTTTAAACAGGACATTAATACCCGCCAACCGCGTGTAGATTTCAGCTCTGATGGGTTAGACAGACACCTCCACTAGCCACTTTGGCTGGTTGAAAATCCTTTTTAAATTGTAGTTTTCTTAAAAGCAGGATTTGACAATAAGGATGGCCCAATATTCATGCAAATGCGATCTTAGAACAAATATAATCGTGTTTGTGCGGGCAAAAGAAAGCCGGTTGATTATCGAAAAAGAGGATAGTCACTAGCACCAACAGCTGATGTGATGCGCGCGACTGTTTAAAACACGTGCGCGCTCCCATTTCCTTGCTTGAAACAACCGTGCCTGGAAAAGCAACTGGTGTAATAGGTTCTCTTTCAAATAGACTAGACAAAAAGTTGGTTATGCACCCACAGCCCTGCTGCTATCAAAGGGCTCCAGACTGGTCTTTTTGTAAGCAGCACCAGTTGCTTTCGCTTTAACCATTATTTAAACAGGATATATATTAACTTGTTAACCTTTTTTTTTTTAAAGAATTTTTCTCTTAAATAAAATGTATAGTATACAGCCATATTTTGCTTGTTTTGACACATTATTTAATATGTATGGCTAAGAAATAATTATTTATTTTTTTTTAGTGTGGTTAGAGATACATTTGGTAAATACTTTGAGCTCTGAAAAGTCATGTGAAATAAAAACTAATTGTAATACAACATTATGAAACCATTACCCATGTGCTCATGCTCACTGAGCAAGCTCATACACAACATACACAAAAAGTGACATGAATGAGGAGGCATGTGGACATTCCACAAAATCTAAATCAAGTAATGTTAGCATGTCAAAGTCAAATTTATGCATATAAAATATATTTTCCTAACAACAAAATTGTGGCTAGTGAAAATGGCAAGTGGCTAGTAATGTTGGACAACTACTAGCCACGCTGGCTGGTGATCAAAAAAGTGAATGTCAAGCCCTGATTTTAAAATATTACTTATAACTTTCAAGGCACTTCATAATCTTGCTCCTCAATATCTCACCAAACTTCTCCATATTTATACCCCTTCTCGCACTCTTAGATTCACCAACTCCTTCTCCTGGTACCACCTCGCACTAGATTAAGCACAATGGGAGACATATCTTTTAGCTCTATGGCTCCTCGGCTATGGAACTCGCTTCCCCTGGATCTAAGGAGCAGTGATAGTCTTCACACATTTAAATCTCATCTAAAGATCTTTTTAAGCAGGCTTTCCTTTAACATTTTTTTAATCATGTTTTTATCATGTTATTTTATATTCGCAATGTGTGTTTATACTTTTGGTCAATTGTTTTATTAATTGTTTTAATTTGTTCTAGTTTGTTGATACTTATTGTAAGGCGACCTTGGGTGTCTAGAAAGGCGCCATTTACAAATAAAATGAATTATTATTATTATTATTATTATTATTATTATTATTATTATTATTATTATTATTATTACTTCTTCAACCATACTTGCTGTTTGTTCTAAGGATGCCACCTCAGCCAAAGTCACATTTTGTTTGCCCCCCTCACGTAAAATTGTCTTCATCCCACTCTTGGATTAAAATTGTGTTTCTACAGTTTGATCCGGTGGTTGGCATCACTGTAAATGATCAGCATAACAATTCACAGAAACTCTTCCAGATCACGGTTTGATCCATTGTACAATGCACTTTTGATTTATTCATTGAAAAAAAAAACTGGCAATCTGCTTTTTAGAATAAGTTCCATTTGTGAATAAATTTAGCTTGACAAGCATAAACAAGAGCTTGACCATGCCAAGTTGAATTATAAATCTATCAGGCAAAAAGTTGACATTAGTGTTACCTGGGATATTGTTGATAAATTAAGGTCTGTACTTTTATTTTTGCAATTTTAAACAAAGTAGGCTTCACATCTTTGAAGTTCTTTCAGGTTTTTCTAATATTAAAAACCTAAGAATGCTGGATGCAATGTATCTGATGGTATTAGATCCAATGCATTCAAGCAGAAAGATAATGCTATACTGTATATTGTTTATTTTACCCACAAAGGGTGAAAACTGTCATGAGGACAGTCATGTAAAGTCACTTTTATTTCTGTAGCGTTTAATAAAGGTTGCTGTTGGAAGTGGTGATAGTGAGGCCAGCAGGGGGCGCTCAACCTGCTGTCTGTGTGAGTCCTAATGCTCCAGCAAAAGTGAAGGGGACACTATCCTGGGCGCCGTCTTTCAGATGAGACGTTAAACCGAGGTCCTGACCCTCTGTGGTCATTAAAAAATCCCATAGCACTTCTCGTAAAGAGTAGGGGTGTAACCCCGGTGTCCTGGCCAAAGTCCCTAAATTGGCCCTTACGATCAGGCCTTCCAATCATACCCATCTACCAAATTGGCTCTATCACTGTCTCTCCACTAGCTGGTGTGTGGTGAGCGTACTGGTGCCATTGTCCTGTGGCTGCCGTTGCATTATCCAAGTGGATGCTGCACATTGGTGGTGGTGTGGAGAGACAACCCCTCCACCTCCCCCCCCCATGAATGTGAAGAGCTTTGGGTGTATGGCCATACACTATAAACGCGCTATTTAAATACACATTACATTACATTACATAAAATGCTAATTATGTCAAAGCAGATTTATAAAGAAAACAGGCATTATTTTAAATGAAGCTTCATCAGTTTGAAACAAGTTCAGTTCATTAGTCACATTCAGTCCCACAGCTAATTTTGTTCTAGCTTTGTTCTACTGATGAATCAGTTCAGTTCAATGTAAGTGTCATTATTGAAGGATGTGAATCACTGTAGAGCAGCTCTACTGTCCCCAACTAAACCACAGTGACAGTGGAAAGAAACCATAACTCCACCAATTCACAGAGAAGGAAAAGGAAAAAAAAAACACAGTGAGATGTGGAAAGTGAATGGCCAAAATATACTGTTTGGCTTCAGGTTATTAACCTAAGCTTTAGGTTTGTATAGTTTATTTAGTTCTGGCTTACCTTTGCTGTATGTTTCAAAGGACTTAAGGACAGTACTCATTAAAAATTGCAATTGCACATACTATTAATACTAGATTTAAGATGCTTTATGTTTAGGATAATAATATTCACTGCACAAATTAACTGTCAGGACCAGTTTGGGCCTTATGAAAAGATTTATGTTTAACTTGAAAGTATTAGCACAGTATTTGTTACTGTATAACCATCCAGATCATCCACCATTAGCATAGGATTCAAGGGAGGCTGGCAAAAGTCTAATTCTTTCAATATACAATTCATTTTGCTCTGTAATGCAGGGGTCTCAAACTCAAATTGGCGGGGGGCCATATCAGTGACTGACAATTCATAGGAGGGTCGTTTTAACATTCAAACACAAGAAAAAAGTGGAAACCTGATGTAATTGATGAGATCTTTCCCAGAGTATCAAAGCTCCTTTTTGTTTCTTGTTGTACATACTGTATTGAAGGGGTAGTTTAAATTGCTATGAAAAACTACAATTTAATAATAAGCATAATAATAATAGGCATAATAATAATAATAATAATAATAATAATAATAATAATAATAATAATAATAATAATACTGTCCCAATCAATTGTTGCTTAACCAAAAGTTTAACGGATAGCGAAAAGACATTTGGTAACTTTCTTGACTTGCAATTGTTCTTCTCAATATCATTCTTAATTGTAAAACTACAACAAAGAGGGGGGAAGTATGTGTATATTCACATTTACTTTAACATGTTCAATTCAGCCAGCAGTAAAATTTTACTAATGCACCTTTTTTAACACAAATCTTAATATGCATATTAGGAAAATCTATTAATGAGAAAATTATCCTATTTACACAACCAGCATAATGTGTAAGCCATGAAGAGGTGTTTGTACAACAAAATACAGGTGGTATAAAACTGATAATAATCAAATGACCCTTAAATATTTACAAAAATAGAGCTTTAGTAAAAGTAGGGCACTTACGGTCATATACTTCAATGTTTAAATCAGCCCCAGAAATAATCTGCATGTGTGTTACTCTCGACTGCACGTTGAGAGAAACCGAAATTAACCCGAATATATAGTACAGTATTTTAATTGGCCAGTAGGTCAAAACCACAAGTGGCTATTTGCAACTGCACAACAATGATAGTGATTCAAAAATATATGTTTTGTTGGGCAGAATCTCAATATATTTTTGATGTCAGTTGCGGACCGGAGGAAGAAGGAGGGGGGTTACAAATGGCCCGTTTAAGACCCCTGCTGTAAAGTTGTAGTTAAGTATAAACAAGATCCATCTCCTCAGAATGATATGTTCATCTGTGGCTTTCTAGGAGGTGTGGTGAGTCTGTATTTATTAAAAGTCCATCTTCCACACACAAAAACTGATGAAAATAAGTGTGTGGAGAGGAGAATCTAACTTTGTTAACCATATGAGCTTCCCCTTCCATTATATTAGAGGGTGCCCCAACAGCACTGCTCGTCACCTTAGAAAGTCAAGTTATTTAATCTTATTTTCTAGCACCAGATTACAAAAGAAGTCATTAAAGGTTCCCATCCCACAGAACAGGTCTTGGTTATTTTATTAAACAAAAAAAATTGTCTTATGTCATTTATCTTCTTTACATGAGGGCATGTCTTTTCTGTTTCTACATTGGGCATCTACATTTCTCTGCTTTTTGTATACTGCGTACAGTAAAATTCTGCTCAGATGTGTGCACCAGTAGAGAGAGAGCATGCGTCGGAAAATAGGTGGTGTGAACCACATGGAAATTAAAGGAAAAAAAAATCTGCTGAGCCTGGCAAAAGTATAAATCCTGATTTCAGATGCAGTGCTGCGATTCTCAGTGTGTGACCCACATTATCACAAGGACCATTCAGTCAAAGTCTAGCGTATGTGTGTTGTATCAATCGCTAAACAGAAGCATATAAATGCTCTGATTCTTTATTGTTTTCAGCTATTTGATTCATCAGACTTTTAATGGCCCGTTATAATCTGATTTATAGGGAAAATACAAAACAAAATGCAGCTTTTGTATTTAAAAAAAGTAGTATATAGGACTGGTACAGACTACTGCAATGATTATAATCTATGGCTCTAAACCTCCCAATAATCCGTCTTTGGATAGATAGCATTAAAATGCTTAGCTTTATAATCAAAGTTCTGTAACTGTATCCAATATATGTATGCAGTGCAATTCAGTACGCCAAAGTTGATTGGTAGAACAACAAAATATATATTTAAAAAATATACCTGTTTAAGAGATTTTAACAAAGTTGTGTTTATTTTGAACATATACAGTCTTAAATGACTTTATAGGGTTAAAGTCTCTGCTTCTCTCATGTTTCCTTAATAATAATTACATAGATGTAAACCTAGGCTGCACATGAAAGCGGAAAGAATCGTGAATAGTCAGGATAAGCCGAGACTAGAATTAATCTGCACTGTTTTCCTGTTGCTTAGAGGACTGCCTCAACTTTACCAGATTTCCAGCACTTCCTCCAGAGTCTGCAGGGACTGTAGTGATGGAGACTACTGCCCACAACAATGTCTGAAAGCACTAATGCGGACATTAGTCATCATGGAATACCGGCCCCATGAAGGTAGAACACTATGATCCATCACAGGATATTTGATGTGTAAAAGTCTTGCATTCACACATGAGCAACAAGTCTATCATTAAGTAACAACAAAAGAAGAAAAAAAAATAAAAAGAGGTAGACTAGCAGTGGTAAAATCATCAGATTCATGGTTGTTGTTCATAGAAGATTATTAGGATTTATTAAATTAAGCATAACACAGAGACAGAAGAAATGAATTTAAATAATATAGGCTAGAATTAAAATAATAAAGGCCACTTTGCAGCTTTCTTTTAAATTATTGTAGGCCTATATAAAAATAGAACCGTACCGTTTCTCAGTGTTTTGCTGGTAATGTCTTTAAATAAACAATTATTAAGGTCTATTTAATTATTCATATATTATTTATGTACAATAATTGAGACCTAAAATAAGATAGTAAAATATAAATCAACAGTGAAAATGTAAATGAAAACTGTAAATGAAAAAGCTTAGTTATTGACTGTCTTAGTCCTATTACTTTTGAAATAATTTATTAATTATAAATTAATTAATGCCTACTTATTTGTATTTATGTTTGTACTTTTATTTTAGATGTCTTTTATTTCTTTAATTCTACTTTTCAAATTGAATCCTCATTTCACTTAACAAGTTTACAATGATAATAAAGCTTGTTAACAAGTTTTTAATGATTAATGAATGAATTATAATGCTTTGTTTCATCTTCATTTACAAGTAGCAGAGTATTTACAGCTACTGTATAGGCTATTTCTGTCTGTTCAAATCCCGTCTCTTTGTGTCCCTTGGCGGTATACAGTCGCAAACTGCGATCATACTTAAAAATACGTTCTTACTCCTTTAGAGTGCGTGTGGTACAGGTTGCGGTGGTAATGCTCCTTTTAAAGTGTCACTCACTGTATATTGCTACTAAATAGTTTATGCATTTTGCAATGAATAGGGATAGACTGAGGTATTTTTTAAAACCACCTGCCAACATAAATATATAACAGAAAACAGAAATATAGAGGCAATTTTATTTATTAAATTATCTATTTTTAATTAAACACAAAAAAATGGTTCTGAATGACATTAATGAATGTCCTTTTTCAATGGAAATGTTTATATCATTGAAGTTGAACTATAGGTTACCATAAAATCAGTTCATAGGGCAAAATGTTCTGCTATTGTGTCAAAAGCCAAAAGTGTTTACAGTCCCTTTATTGTAGTTACAATTTATATACAATTTATACGTTTTCATTTCATGGAATATACAGGCAAAGTCAGAATTATTAGCCCCCTTTGAATTTTTTTTTTTCGTTTTTAAATATTTCCCAAATGATATTTAACAGAGCAAGGAAATTTTTACAGTATGTCTGATAATATTTTTTCTTCTGGGAAAAGTCTTTGTTTTATTTTGGCTAGAATAAAAGCAGTAAAAAAAAAATTAAAAACCATTTTAAGGTCAAAATTATTAACCCCTTCAAGCTATACATATATTTTCGATAGTCTACAGAACAAACCATCGTTATACAACAACTTGCCTAATTACCCTAACCTGCCTAGTTAACCGAATTAACCTAGTTAAGCATTTAAATGTCACTTTAAGCTGTATAGAAGTGTCTTGAAAAATATCTAGTCAAATATTATTTACTGTCATCATGGCAAAGATAAAATAAATCAGTTATTAGAAATTAGTTATTAAAACTATTATGTTTAGAAATGTGTTGAAAAAATCGTCTCTCCGTTAAACAGAAATTGGAGAAAAAATAAACAGGGGGGCTAATAATTCTGACTTCAACTGTAGGTTAATTTGAGGATAGTGTAAAAATACAGATTGATTGAAACATTTAAATAAATGCCCACGTGACAGGGGTTTCAAAGACAGTAAATTATGGTTTCAAAATGAGGCCAGGCATTATTTAGCAACAACTATTCCACAATGAGTTTTGGGAGTCATTTTCTAAATTCTAAGACTAATTCTAAGCAATGTCTGTCATCTATCACAATTGAAAAATCTAACTAAGGACCTGAGAATCCCTGTAGCAAACTAGCAAAACAACCATTTAATTGTGTATTATAAACTATTTATTTGTTTATATTCATTTACTCTTAATTTAATTATTTTATTTAATTATATGATCATAAGTCATTTATATAATTTCATTATATCACTTTATTGATCATTAGTTAATAATTTGATTATTATAATTGATTATTATGTCATTTTATTGTTTTTATATTATATTATTTTCCTTTAATTATTCCTTTATTATTATTTTATTTTTCCATATTGTTATAATCTTATGACTGTGTGGATTCAAGAGATACCTGTTTTCCTGAGTAAGAGATAAAAGAATGTCTTCATTTCAAGGTCTGTACTGTCTCTGGACAATGTTGTGAAACAGTAATTTTCCATTGCTGTTGCTTGTGGTATAATAACACTTGTTGGATTTATTATGGTCGAAGTCTGAGCATTGAAACATACGCAACTAAGATTATACAGTACAATAAACTCTGCTCTTTCTTTATCATCAGTACTTCGTCTCCTGCTTCTGCTTCTCTCCAGCTTTCTCAGTCAACTCTTATATTGATAGGAGACTGTTATTCAGTTGAATAATGGTTAACAGGTTTGGTTATTGAGCGGCTCCATTGGCTTATTGTCTAGATTCCCAGAGAAACAGATATTTTCTGACAGGATCTGGCATCCTGGGCTAGATCTTATTTATCTGGCGTGAAGAGTGTGATCTAACACAATCTTTCACTTATGTAATGATTTATATACAAAATGTATATGTAAAAAAAATATCTTTAGGAATTACATTATGAAATAAATGAAATAAATCACATTCAAATCTGAGCTTTCTGTGTGGGCCAGTAGTAGTAAATTTACTATCATCCATTCTTTATAAGATACATTTACAATAACAATAGGTCCACACAGTACAGCGGCACACCCAGATGACCGATTCAGCTATGGCTGTTGGAAATCTGCCAGCTGGAATGGACTGCCATGAACTTCCCTAACTCATAGTGCAGGAACTGATTTCCTGACCTCTGCCCAAAGTGAAGATTCCACCTACTAACCTTGACAGTACTGTAGTGTTGTCTCCATTGCACACTTCCTCTCACTGTCCCAGCGGATTTTGGCCGAGCCAGTTAGTTCTGTATCATCTGGTTGCAGTCCTTGCCACAGGTATACTTCCATCCTGTTATCCACCAAGAACAGAGCTACAAAGGATAAGCCAGATAGAGAACTGTGTAAAGAGCATGTAAAGTACTGACATACATCCACAAATTCATGTCGTGTTACATCGTCTTGCACATTTTATATACATTTAGGCTTTTCACACTGTGCTTAAGCCCAGGTCATTGTCGTTTTAAACATCACTTTTAAAATGACTCTTGAGCAGGGTAAGCACAATGTACCCAGTATTAACAGTTAACAGTTAAATATATATATATTTAATGTTACTGAATTAATGCACTTAGTTGACAGATTTTGTTTATTAATTTTCCTCTGGCTTAGTCCCTGATTTATATATATATATAATAAAGTATATATATATATATATATATATATATATATATATATATATATATAATAAAATCTTAATGATCTATTGTCATTTCTGATATTTGAGATTTAGATTCAATGCAAGCAGAACAATGCAAACTAAATTTGTTAGATTCAAAGATAACACTTTATAATAGCTACACACTATGAACCATATATTAAGCATTAGCAAATAGTGAATTCATTATTTGTTAAGCATTAACTCTACATTAATAAACATTAGTACGCAGTTTATAACTGCAGCTACTTGACTTTTAAGCACATGTGTAATGTGTTTAATAATTGTGTTTTCATAATTTGTTAATGATTAATTATTCATTACTAAATAAAGTATTGCATTATTTACAAAACAGTTATTCAAACATGGTGTTTTTTTAAGATCATCCAGAATGCGTAAGTAAATGGTTAATAAACAAGTCAAATTAACATTTATACATCTTATGATTCAGGCACATGCGGATAGTTAATTTGTTTGTTAATAAATGCTTTATTAACTCTACTTCTTCCAGTTTTGTGACCTAATCTAAAGTGAGGACTATTTATGCTTTATAAATCCCTTATAAATGACAATTAAACTCAGTTGAATTCTAAACAGAAAAAAGAACATTAACAATTTTTTCATTTCTATTCATTTGAAGATACACAAATGAAACTGCATCAAATGAAAAGCAAATATTTGCAATCCTAACTAAAATAAAATTACTGTGCAGTTTAAACTTCACTAAATAACATTGAAATGTTGCATCATATTGTTGTTTTTTATTTAACTTTATGTTGTATTTTGACACTCCTGTCCTGTTATTCAGCAGTGAAACTTTACAGTAATTTTATTTTTTGGATAAGATTGCAAAGATGTATTGTTCATTTGATACTGAGCCTTTAATTGTCATTTAGAAGGGATTTATAAAGCATAAATAGTCCTCACTTTAGATTAGGTCACAAAACTGCATGAAGTTGAGTTAATAAAGCATTTATTAACTTATATAATAACCATTACTATATGCTTGAATAATAAGATATATAAATGTTGATTTCAATAGTTTATTAATCATTTACTAACTCATTCTGAATGATCTTAAAAACCTCCAACTACTCTTAAATACAAATTATTTGTAAATAATGCAATACTTAATTTAGTCATGAAAAATAAATCAGTCATAAACTATGAAAGTACAATTATTAAGCACATTATAAATGTACTTAAAAGTCAAGAATACAACATTTGTAGCTGCAGTTATGAACTGCTTACTAACGCCTAATAGAGTTACTATTAGACGTTTTACTATATTAATTATTAATATACTAATACTAGCGTCTAATACTAATACTAACGCCTAATAGACTGCTTAATAACGTCTAATACTAACGTCTAATAGAGTTACTAACGTCTAATAGAGTCTAATAGACACTAACTGTAGAGTTAATGCTTAAAAAATAATGAATTCACTATATGCTAGTGCCTAATAAATGCTTCATAGTGTGTAGTTATTATAAAGTGTTACCGATTCAAATAATGTAGTGTAAAATGTAGGCTAGTAGTGCAAAACATCCTGATAAAAAAACTTTTTGAAGTGTCTAAACATTAAGATAAAGCAATCAAGGATGTCTTTTAGACACTTTTAGAAGCTCATTCATTCATTCTTACCATACTCAAGGGCTTGATCTTAACATCTCTTTTTCGCCTCTTCTGTTTATATTATCTCATAGCATCCGTGGTATAAAAGAATGGCATCTTGTTTCATTTCGTCTTTCGTGAAATGGAGTTGCCATTTAATGTACAGTAAATTGAATTCATTTAAAGTAGCGTCACTGCACAAAACACCGTTGTGAATGCATGCTACACTTCAAACTGTACAATATGTTTTCTTTTCTTATACAGGCTCATGCACTGCAAAACTGCATGATTTTAAATCTGAAGTGGAATAAAACATCTCCTCATAAAAGCCGGCTTGTCAGTGCGCTGCTACATTTAAAATATGATTCGATTCGCGCCTTCTGATTGCTTCTCGGAACTTTGTTGCCAAAGGCAGGTGCTGTTTACAGGCTTTTGCCAACAAACTGTTATTTCTGAATGGACTGACGCTGGGATTTAGATGATTTGAAGCAAAACTGCTTGTTGATCGTGTACTACGTGCCTAAAGCATTCGCTTAAAATCATTATCTCATTTTTGGTGAAAGTGGGGTTTAGCGGCTTTTGTATCTGAACTCTTCATTACAAAGTGAGAAGTAATAATATGTACCAGGCTGTGGGGCTGAATACAAGTTCTCCTGCAGAAATGGCATGGCCATGACGGTTCCTGTCACTTGAGCAGGCCCAAACAGCTCCTCTCCCTGAAAGGTTCCACCGCTGGCACTTAGAAGGAAAAGACGTGGAGTGAAGTTATACTTCCCTGGATCTGCAAACATACGAAGAAGTATAGCATATATATAGTGGATGTAGATAAATCTGAATAAGTAACTGAATCTAATTAAAAGTGACAACTTTTCCAATTCATTGTTACTCACATATTGGGGTTTTAGCATAGCAGCAAGCTAATGGCAAACAGTGTTGAAATCAGTTAGTCAAGTTTACTAATAAAAAAGCAGAGAAACATGCTAACAATCAACTTCAGCTAAATATTATTTGTCTCCTAATAATAAAAAAGAGACTTAATTTTAGATTTGATAGAATATCAATTTTTTATTATAGCTGTGTGCTAACAAACAACTCTACTGAAATTAGTGGTTAGTTTACCCAAATCTTTGTGGGCTACCAAAAAAACCTCTATTTAAAAACCTGTTGTATATTTACTGAGATACTATTTAACACCTTTTTGTAAGAAGCAAAGTAGTTGCCTGTATAGAATGTTGAATATGAGTCATGAGTGTGGTTTTGGTGTGGTTATCAACTGTGTCTTGCTACCTTAAATTGCCAAAAGTTTTAAAACATCTCACACAAATGAACAATCTGATTTTAACCCAATCTTAATCTGTGGGGTTTAATATGTAGATGTCCCACCCTTTGCAGCTAGAACAGCTTTAATTTTTCTGGGAAGGCTGCCCACAAGGTTTAGGTGTGCGTTTACTGGAATTTTTGACCATTTTTCTAGAAGTTCATTTATGAGGTCAGGCACTGATGTTGGGGAGGAAGGCCTGGCTCGCATGCTCTAACTCATTCCAAATGTGTTCTGTCAGGTTGAGGTCAAGACTGCACTGAGGGGCCATCCCCAAACTGTTTCCACAAACATGAGAGAATGAAATTGTCCAAAATGTCTTGGTATGTTAAAGCATTGAGTGTTCCTTTCACTGGAACTATGGGGTTAAGCCCAAACCTTAAAAAAAAACAACCTCACACCATAATCTAGGAAACTTTGCACTTGACTGTTTTCCCAGCAACCACCCAACCCAGACTTGTCCATCAGATTGCCGGACAGAGAAGTGTGATTAATCACTCCAGAGTCTAGTGCTGGCATGTTTTACACAACTTCACCCGACACTTGCATTGCACTTGTGATGTATGGCTTAGATGCAGCTGCTTGGCAAATTAAATCCATTCCAATAAGCTCCCAATGCAGTATTCTTGAGCTAATCCACACAAAATTTGGAAGAATGTAACTATTGACTATGCAGAAAGTTGGCAGCTTCTGCACACAATGTGTGTCTCAGCATGTGCTGACCCCGCTCTGTGATTTTACATGGTCTTTACATTTTACATGGTGAGTTGCTGTTGTTCACAATTGTATCCACTTTGTCATACTACTAACAGTTGAATGTGGAATATTTAGTTCTGTGGAAAATTTCACAAATGGACTTTACACAGATGGCAACCTACTGTATCAATGTGATAAGCTTGACTCACCGAGTGACCCATTCTTTCACAAATGTTTGCAGACACAGGGCGCGTCTCAATCAGCACCCTTGTTCAGTAGTCAGAGCACTGATCATGGTGTCAGCCATTTTAAGAGCCGTCATTCACAAAATTCTTTAACTGCACTGAAACGTTAGTACCCTAAAAAGTCCCACATTGGACCATGAAAATCTGAAAAACAGGAAGTTAGAAAGCGACCCAAATTGTCTAAATGTAATGTCAAACAAGAAATGTTTTTCTAAAAATATATATATTTTTTTATTAATTTTTTTACATGGATGAACATAGCTAGATAGGTTAGGAACAATCTAGCAAACATTTATAACTTTATAATGGTTGAAATGTTGCTGGTACGCTATATGAAACAATATAGCCATTATTTAGCCATAATGTAAATGTAATGTAAAACTTGATGATGTAAAATGAGGATGTGTAGCTCATGTGTGTGCCAATGTGTAGTGAACCAAGCTCATCACTGTCTCTATCAGTGCCCGAATTCATACACACAATCTACTGATGAATGACCTCAGGAGCTAGGGAGCTGACCAAAGTCCCTTTAAACGGCCATGAAACCCTCCTCTTTCGGTTCAAGTCTAGCTCAGAATTTTTTCAAAAAATGCTTTGTAATGGGCGTTGAGCGCTGCGAGCAGAGGGAGGAGTGGCCGTGGCCGGCAAAGCAGGGAAAAAAAGAGGGGAGCGAACAATTGTCAGTTGGCTCACTAAATGAGACACAAACCGTGAGGAGACCCATGATTTTATAGTTTACAAAGTTAAAATGCTAAGAAATAAACAGTAAGTAATTTAATGCCCTGCTAGATTTGTTATATCATCATAAAGATAATCGTGTTTATATGAACACTCAATGAGGATGACTTGTCTCCTCCTCAAACCTCAGGTCTGAATGCAGACACAGTGGATAACAGTGCAGCAGGTCTCTTTCCCTGTCTATTTCAACCATTAGCACTGCTGGTAGTCTGGAGTATTTTAAACATAGGCGAACACCGCAGCACGGATATACGCAATGTGTTTCAATGGTAACAAACTCAACTGATAAAAGACAAAGTCAGCCATTCTCCAATTCTTGCACATCTCCCCCGACAAAAATGCTTGCTGCAAACCAACAGCTTTGCTGTATCAGGCCTGACTGAATCACGCGGATCATGTGCAGACGTGGTCTCACCCACTCATTGATTTACAGCTTAGCAAGTCTGCCTTGCTTTCGGAAAGCAGGTGCTGTAATAAATATTTAAGAAGCAGGGTCTTCTTATAGGATAAGAAAACTCCGCTATGAATAACAATGAGAAACCGACACGTCATCACTCCACTAGCAGATTCACATTACATCACCGATTTTGATCCCACCCCAAAAATGATTTTACACCCGGAAGATTAAATTAGCTGACAAAAGCTCCCCACAATTAAAGCTGACAGGTGCTAATGTTGTCTTAACTGATGCTGAACACACAAATCTGTTAAAATTTTAAAAAGTACTCCAGGGTGTCATATTTGAAACGTCTTTTGGACAGTCAGGCATTCAGTTTGAATGGGGAAACCTCAAACTCTCCAAAACTGTTTGCCAAGCATAAAATTACATTACATATTTGGAATCACCAATAAAATTAAACAACAACTGTCTCATAAGTTTTGTTTCTAAACGTTTGAATCAAACTAAATTGCATTTTTTTTTCAGGTTGCTCGAGCTAATGCGCATGTGAAAAGAACGAGATCACAACACCAACCTCAATCATGACCATGTTACACATGATCCTTGCGCTGGTCTTGAACAAGAGAAATAATATAAAAGTATACACAACAATAGTGCAGATACAATAAAGTGCTAAAAGCCACTTTAAATAAGTGAGTTTTGAGTCTTGTTTTGAGTAATGTAAGGGAGTCAATGTTTCTGATGGCAGGTGGAAGTGAGTTCCAAAGCCGAGGAGCAGAGCGGTTGAATGCTCTGCTGCCCATGAATGATAGACAAGCAGTTGGAACACAAGTGAGGAAGTAAGAAGATCTCAGGGTTTGAGAGGGAGCAGCAATGTGGATGAGGGCAGACAAATCTGGAGGGGCGAGATTGTGGATAGCTTTGAATGTTAACAGCAAAATAAAAAAAAAATAATTTGAAAATGAACAGGTAACCAGTGAAGCTGCTGCAGGACAAGGGTGATGTGATGAGAAGAAGGGGTTCTGGTGATGATACGGGCAGCTGAGTTCTGAGCACTATACCCCTGTTGCTATCGAAGTGAAAACTGCTGCAAAACTTTTGCCAATATAGTGTACAGTCGTGGCCAAAAGTTTTGAGAATAACACAAATAATAGTTTTCACTAAGTTTGCTGCTAAACTGCTTTTAGAACTTTGTTTGAGTTGTTTCTGTGATGTACTGACATATAACTACAAGCACTCCATACGTTTCAAAGGCTTTTATTGACAATTACATGACATTTACTCAAAGAGTCAATATATGCAGTACTGGCCCTTCTGCAATTTAACTGGGCATGCTCTTAATCAACTTCTGAGTCAAATCCTGACAGATAGCAACCCATTCTTTCATAATCACTTCTTGAAGTTTGTCAGAATTAGTGGGTTTTTGTTTGTCCACCCGCCTCTTGAGGATTGACCACAAGTTCTCAATGGGATTACGATCTGGGGAGTTTGCAGGCCATGGACCAAAAATTTTAATGTTTTGGTCACCGAGCCACTTAGATATCACTTTTGCCTTATGGCATAGTGCTCCATTGTGCTGGAAAATGCATTGTTCTTCACCAAACTGTTGTTGGATTGTCGAAAGAAGTTGCTGTTGGAGGGTGTTTGGTACCATTCTTTATTCATGACTGTGCTTTTGGCCAAAATTGTGAGTGAGCCCACTCCCTTGGATGAGAAGGAACCCCACACATGAATGGTCTCAGGATGCTTTACTGTTGTCATGACACAAGACTGATGGAAGCGCTCAACTTTTCTTCTCCGGACAAGCCTTTTTCCAGATGCCCTAAACAATCTGAAAGGGGCTTTATTGGAGAATATGACTTTGCCCCAGTCCTCAGCAGTCCATTCGCCATACTTTTTGCAGAAGATCAATCTGTCCCTGATGTTTTTTTAGAGAGAAGTGGCTTCTTTGCTGCCCTTCTTGACACCAGGCCATCTTTCAAAAGTCTCAATGTGCGTGCAGATGCGCTCACACCTGCCTGCTGCCATTCCTGAGCAAGCTCTGCACTGGTGGCACTCCGATCCCGCAGCTGAATCCTCTTTAGGAGACGATCCTGACACTTGCTTGACTTTCTTGGATGCCCTGAAGCCTTCTTAACAAGAATTGAACCTCCTTCCTTGATGTTTTGATGATCCTATAAATTGTTGATTTAGGTGCAATCTTAGTAGCCACAATATCCTTGCCTGTGAAGCCATTTTTATGCAACACAATGATGGCTGCATGTCTTTCTTTGCAGGTCACCATGGTTAACAATGGAAGAACAATGACTTCAAACATCACCTTCCTTTTAACATGTCAAATCTGCCATTCTAACCCAATCAGCCTGGCATAATGATCTCCAGCTTTGTGCTTGTCAACATTCTCACCTGAGTTAACAAGACGATTACTGAAATGATCTCAGCAGGTTCTTTAATGACAGCAATGAATTGCAGTGGAAGGTTTTTTCAGGATTAAGTGAATTTTCATGGCAAAGAAGGACTATGCAATTCATCTCTTTATAACATTCTGGAGTATAGGCAAAGTGCTATTATAAAAACTTAAACGGCAACTTTTCCAATTTCCAATATTTATGTAATTCTCAAAACTTTTGGCCACGACTGTATGTTTGTAGCAAGCACACTACAGTAGACGTGAAATTGAGCCATGGCATCATAATGAGATACTATTCATGTGTCTGTTGTAATACCAATTCATAACAAGGAAACAGGGATATTTTTAAAAAGAAACAGTTTTTTTGTACCTTCCAGCATGCAGTCGTATGCTTTCCTGTCCTCGTTGCCAAGAGCATCCCAAAATTCCTTGGACTCGGTTCCCTCTTCCATCTCGTTCACTTTCAAACTGCTATTACTGTTCAAACCCAGCTCACGAGGACAACTGTAAAACATTAATACACAATCATCATACGGTAATCACATTTATTTGCATAGAAAATGTGTGAGGATAATTCTAGAATTCTGCTCACGTTTGAGTGAGGCGCTCCACGGTCCTCTTGCCCACTTCCCTTGTACCAGGATGAGATTTACAGCCATGCCACAGGTAAAGCTGTCCATTTTGCACACCAAGCAGCAACAAGCTAGCACGAGAGCGCAGGCTGGCACTACAGCACTCCACTTCAACCAATGAACCCTCCATCTTTGTCTCTCCACGCACACAGAACAAACGCCAGTCTCCTGAATAGGCAAAAACACACATACACACACACACCAAAAACTTGCAACTAGTGTAAATGAGAAAATAGGTCAAACATTCCTTGTTAGCTCTCTTTGTTACCTGTGTTGGTAGAACTACCCTCCCTGCAGCCTTTGTGGATGACTAACCCTCCCAGGAAAAGCTGGAGGAAGCAGGGTGGCTCTTTCCCTTGTGTGACCAGGACTTGCGCCCCTTTGTTGTTTCCCAGCTCAACCGTCATGAGGGCAGATGTGCCGCGGCCACTTACACTGGAGTGACGTCCCTGCCAGAAGAAGCACGCTGTACGCTCCCTACCTGGGCCAGCTGTACTCAGTTCACCAGGCTTTTGTCTCTTACCCACTGTAAAAATATATGATCAAATATTTAAGCCCTCTTCAAGAAAATGATGCTGCTTTTACAGTTGATTCATTTGCTGCAGATGGTTTATTTTCACACTATGATATACAGTTGAAGTCAGAATTATTAGCCCCCCTTTGATTTTTTTTCTTTCTGTTTTTAAATATCTCCCAAATGATGTTTAACAGAGCAAGGCAAAAAACAAAGCAAATGTTCACAGTATGTCTGACAATATTTTTTCTTTTGAAGAAAGTCTTATTTGTTTTATTTCGGCTACAATAAAAGCAGTGTTTAATGTTTTTAAAAACATTTTAAGGTCTATATTATTAGCCCCTTTCAGCTATTTTTTTTCTTGTTTGTCTAGAGAACAAATCATAGTTATATAACTACTTGCCTAATTACCCTATCCTGCCTAGTTAACCTAATGAACCTAGTTAAGCCTTTAAATGTCACTTTAAGCTGTATAGAAGTGTTTTGAAAAATATCTAGTAAAATATTATGTACTGTCATCATGGCAATATAAAATAAATCAGTGATTAGAAATGAGTTTATAAAAGTTTGAGTTTTTTATGTTTAGAAATGTGTTGAAAAAAATCTTCTCTCCGTTAAATAGAAACTGGGGAAAAAAATAAACAGGAGGGCTCATAATTCTGACTTCAACTGTATATAATGACAATTCTTCAATTAAAATGGGTTTTGTGATCTGTTTAAGACCTTTTCATACAAAATAAGAAAATCAAACTGTTTAAAAAGCAATTAACAAGCTAAGATAACGAGAATTAGACTCAATACTACTGCTTGGAATAAGTGTTATAATACTTATTTTAAGACATTATTTTATTTACTAATTCAAGAAATCTTACCAAATATAAATCTTACTGCATTGGCAGATATTTGACTTGTTTCTAGACTGTATATTCTTAAATAATTAATTTATTTGATTTATATGTTTATTTTTTTCAGAGTAGAGCATTCTAACATTTATTCTAACTAATCTTTGATCCTAGTTGAAAAGCTTGTTTTAGAACACCTCATATATTTCCACTTGTCGGGATGGATTTCATGAAAAAACTATGTACATATCAGGCTCAAAGCCAGCATATTGAAAGGGTGGTTCTTTATTCTTTTGCAGTTATTCGCCTTATTCATTCATTTTCATTTTGGTTTAGTCGCTTTATTAATCTGGGGTCGCCACAGCGGAATGAACCACCAACTTATCCAGCATATGTTTTACGCAGCGGATGCCCTTCCAGCCACAACTCAACACTGGGAAACACCCATACACTCTTGCATTCACACACACTACGACCAATTTAGCTTATTCAATTCAGCTATAGTGCATGTTTTTGGACTGTGGGGGAAACCGGAACATGTAACATGTAAACTCCACACAGAAATGCCAACTGACCCAGCCGGGGCTTGAACCAGCGGTCTTCTTGCTGTGAGGCGATCGTGCTACCCACTGCGCCACCGTGTCACCCATTATTTACCTCATGCGAGGTTTGAATACTGTATTTTAGTGACATTTTAAGCACAAATCTTTACTTAATCAGCTTGTCGGGTGGTGATCATAATCACACTTTAATATACTAAAAATATCCTACAATGTTGTCAAAGTGCTTACCATACTATTTTATTATAAAGTATTTATTTACAAATTTGCATTTAAACTGTAAATTATAACAGGTTTATTAATAATGCTATGAGATTAGCATTTTAAATTAAAAAACAATAAATACAGAAATATAAAAAAAACTTTTAAAATACAAATGTATTATTATTTATCTATTCTTAAAAAAAACTGCATAGCCTATAGACAAATAAAATAACTGTCCATCCCATTTAACTTTCCTCAGTCAGAATTTGGCCACTTGAATAATTACAAATTAAATTTGTCTTAAAGCCTTCTTCTATCGGTAATTTTCACAAATTATGTTGGCATAGCAGTCAAAATAGGACAAACGAGCACATGTAAAGACAAATTTTGGACTTTGTCAGTGGTGGGGGTGGGTCTTTCAAACCAACTGAACCCCCCCGGCTAAGGGCTAGTCTTGTTATAAAGTAGCAGCACTGGCACATGTATGAATATCATAAAGAGTCATAATCTGAATCAATATTTCCTCGGTTTTGTTTTACAGATTCGAAAACTTTAATATATCCAACCATGTGACTTCATTCTAGCATATTGTTGAGCCTTTATTTAATTATGAATTGCTGTAGTGTTGAATTTCATTACATCATCAGAATAATGTCTTCACCTCTACAAATAGTGAACTTATGACCCTTTTCTTTCTAAACAGGTCTGTTGAATTTCATCCACAGAGGTTAAAACATTTTTATGGATTCCAATGTGTGCATTAATGCCAATAGTGAGTTTAGAGCTTAATATGCACACAAGTTTGAATAATGGAAGATGATTTTTTTTTATTGGGGTGTTTATTCTTGTATTAATCTTATATTATAATAATCTTACATTATATTATATGACCCCTAAAAAGTGCACAAAGCTTCAAAGTAGCATTATATCTGTAAGACTGTACAATACCATTCCAGTAGTTGATGTTAATGTAATTAATGATCAAACAATGAACAATACATTTATTACAGTATTTATTCATCTTTAAATGTTAGTCAATGGCAATAAAGTTGTCCATTGTTAGTTCATGCCAACTCACAGTGCATTAACAAACATTTGGATTTTTATAATGCATTAGTAAATGTCAATCTATGATTAATAAATGCTGCACAAGTATTGTTTATAATTAGTTCATGTTAGTAAATACATTAACTAATGAAACCTTATTGTAATACGTGACAACTATATCATCGCTGTTTCATCACTCACCGACATTAGTAACAGAGTATTTCCATCTGATGACATAGGTGTCCCCCTCGTGCAGTTGACCTACACTCTCTGGCGGGATCTCAAAATCATCGAACTCGCGGATGTGCCATGCGTCTACAGCAATTGTGGCCAGTTCAGCCTGCCGTCCATCTTCAGAGAAGACCAATCCATGACCTCTCTGTACATCCACACCCTCCAATAGCATCTTCACAGGCAACGGCACACCCGCCAGCATCTCTTTGACGTCACACGGCCTCAGCTCGGAGTCACAAGTAGGAAGGTTATGATGTACTGAATTCTAGAGGTGATCGAGAAAGTGCACTTTATTATACTTTCAAAGGAGAGAAGAAAGTTGCCAAGGCTGCTGCTATCTGTTACCTTCACCTCCTCCACCACAGGTTCATCTTTGGGTGGTTTTCTTTCTGCCCAATCTAGAAACTTCTCTCTGAACAGCGCAGTTTCGTTGTGTTCTGACAGCCGGCCAAACAAGGCCCAACTTGGCCTGCCCTCTCCCTGTCTGCTTAAAAACACAGAATTAAATATACATAGCCAAAAGTCAAACTGACAACACATAGTTCTATTTCACCTTTTCAACTGCACACACATACACAAACATACCAGTGCAAATTGTGAAATTACTCTTATTTTAGTTTCTAACTTAACCAAAATGACTGCACAGCAAAAAAAAGATATGTTTTTGTTGTTAAGGTTATTTTGATTCTATAAAAATGTTAATGTCCTAAAATAAACTTTGACAGCAGTGATGTAGAATGTACACATCATTGTAAAATGGCTTTAACATTATTTGTGAATGTACAGTATGTCATTTTGACAGGTTCTTCCAAACCATCAATACTTTAAGAAAATGTGACAAATCCCTTTTTCTTTAGCTGTTACCCAAGTTTGATGATGAGATAACAGAGGCTGCACAATCTGCAAAAATGTTTATGACATTCATTTTTACATAAGCTTGATGGGCAATATATATTGTGCCTCCAAAGATTATTATACACTGATTATAGAGACAAGCTTAAATGACAAAATAACATTTTCTGCTACTTGTTTGATAGCTCTTTTAAACATGAGGCACAAAGTATTTTCTAAATAAATTCATGAATACTGCATCATAATTGTTTTCATTTAGGATTTTGAGTTGTGTGTGTGTGTTTTGTGGGAAGTGTTTTGTTGTGTTCTGACAGCCGGCCAACTTGGTCTGCCCTTTCCCTGTCTAAATAAAAAAACAGAGTTGGATGTAACGCGTTACTGTATTCTAATTACATTTGAGCAGAAAAAAATGCTTTTTTTTTTTAAACGGCACCTATGGTGAAAAATCTACTTTTCAAGCTGTTTGGACAGACATATGTGTAGGTATAGTGTTTAGACTGTCATATTGGGGTGATATAAACACACTCAGTCCTTTTTTTTTTCCAATTTAACAACATAAACGGTGGACCAAATGGAGCGGTTTTGAGACCGACCGCAACTTGAAGTAGGAGTGCGGTCCCCCCGCCCACCAATATTGATTGACAGCTGCGTATTAACATGTCTCCGTAGTAACGTGTATAATCATATCAACAAGACAGGACGTGCACAAAGCAACCATGAATAAAAAGTCTGTTCAGTTTGCTAGGATCATCAGTCATCATCAAATGTGATCAAGAGTGAGTTTTACAAGTTTAAAAGCTTTTAAAACAGTGTACATGTGTTAGAGGTGTGAACCTCCTCTGGTCTCACGGTTCGGTTACGATTATCATGCCATTGATTCAGTTCAATTCGATATCTCGGTGCATCATGGTGCATTGACAATGCTTTCCATATACAGTTTTATATTTTCTTCACAGCACAGCAATTTTTGTATTAAAATGTATGAATATATTGATATTTATATACTATTTGTAATACAATTTTGTCCTTTAATACAAACAGTCAGATATATAAACTGTACCTTTAAACACGAGCATTTATAGCAAATAATATAAACAAATATGAATATCCCAGGTAAAGTCTAGATTGGATATGCGGCCGGCTGGAAGTGCGATATGCACATTAATATAGCAGATTTTTTTTTAATGACACTCTATAACAATAATTAATATTTTACAGTACTGTGATGGTTGGGTTTAGGGTTGTGGTGGGGGGTAAGCATTAAAAAATAAAATTTATTGGGTAATTTAATAGATAGCATAAATATTACTTGGAACAACTACTGTTTTTAGGTTACTGTGACGGTTGGGTTTAGGGTTGGGGTGGGGGTAGACGATAATAAAAAACAATAAATGGGAAATTTAAGAAAAAACATAAATAATTCTCTTTAACTTACGGCCGCAAAAGTATCTGTTCTAGCAACAACCAATATTCCGCTCGCTTTCTGATTCTTGTCTACCAAGTTCTCTTACACCTCTATGATTGGTCACATGCTCAACAGAAAGGGCTGCGATTGGCTCTTGCACTCTGCGCTCTTCACAGATGAGTGACACTGTGCCACAGTGTGTGTGAGAGAGAGAGAGAGAGAGAGAGAGAGAGAGAGAGAGAGTTTACTTTCATTCTCTCAATCTCAGTGAAATAGGGGCTTCTGCTGTAATTGTCAGTGAAACACACACGCAGTGAAATTGTGCACAGTTTCTGCGTTTTAAAGTAGTTAGAGCGTAACTCTACATTATTAATCGTTAGCAGTTTATAACTGAAGCTACAAATGCTGCATTCTTGACTTATAACCACATTTATAATGTGCTTAATAATTGTACTTGCATACTTTGTTAATCATTTATTTTTCATTACTATATAAAGTATTGCATTATTTACAAACCATTTGTAATTAAGAGTAGTTAGTGGCTTTTAAGATCATTCAGAATGAGTTGGTAAATGATTAATAAACTATTGAAATCAACGTTTATATATCTTATTATTCAGACATATAGCAATGGTTACTATGCATGTTATTAAATCCTTTATTAACTCAACGTCATGCTGTTTTGTGACCTAATCTAAAGTGAGGACTATTTATGCTTTATTATCATTTATGCTCCAATTAAAGGCTCCGTATCAAATGAACAATAATCTTTGCAATCGTATCTAAAAAGATTAAACATTAAAAGTTTCAACATTGCTGAATGACAGGAGTTTCAAAATACGACATCAAATTGGATAAAACAACAACAATATAATAGGATGCAATGTTTAAACTGTACAGTAATATTTTTGATAAGGTTGCAAAGATTTATAGTTGTTTTATTTGTGTATCTTCAAACAAATAGGAATGAATAATGTTGTTTATTTTTTCCTGTTTAGAATATAACTGAGCCTTTAATTGTCATTTATAAGGGATTTATAAAGCATAAATAGTCCTCACTTTAGATTAGGTCACAAAACTGCATGAAGTTGAGTTAATAAAGCATTTATTAACATACAAATTAACTATTAGTATATGCCTGAATAGTCAAATATATAAATGTTAATTTGAATAGTTTATTAATCATTTACTAACTCATTCTGAATGAGCTTTAAAAACCACCAACTATTCTTAAATAACTGGTTTGTTAATTATGCAATACTTTATTTAGTAATGAAAAATAAATCATTAACAAAGTATGAAAGAACAATTATTAAGCACATTATAAATGTGGTTGTCAAAAATAGAGCATTTGTAGCTGCAGTTATAAACTGCTTATGAACATTTATTTATGTAGAGTTCATGCTTAACAAATAATGAATTCACTATTTGCTAATGCTTAATAAATGGTTCATAGTGTGTAGTTATTACAAAGTGTTACCGATTATTTTGCTTGTTTTGAGGAAAAGCTTACTTAATTTTGGCATATTGCTTCTTAAAACTTTTTGCTTGTCTAGAAAATGCTTCTTGATTTAAGAATTTTTAGATATTTAGACTAGAAACAAGACAAAACATCTAAGTAAAAAAACTTTTTTTTTCAGTGTGTCGCAGTATTACAAGATCTAGCCAGTTTATAAAATGTGTTGTGTTTAATATTTAAGATATCCTTTAATCATACTGTACCACTTGAGGGCAGCATTGTGGTTGTATGGAACTTGCATCATGTCCTGGTTTTAATCCAGAGTTCCTCACTTCTGGTTCTGGAGAACCTGTGTCCTGCTGAATGTAGGTACAATCCTACTCATAGACACCTGAACAGGCTCTCTGTTTGATCAGGGTTTAAGCTAAACTTAGCAGGGCAGTGATTCTATAATATTATGTTCAAAAGTATCCTAAAATAAGCGTTGACAACGATGATGTAGAATGTACACATTCTTGTAAAATAGCTTTAGCATTATTTGTGAATGTATGCCATTTTGACTTTTTGCTTGTCTAGAAAATGTTTCTTGATTTAAGAATTTTTAGATATTTGGACTAGAAACAAGACAAAACATCTAAGCAAGAAAACTTTTTTTCCAGTGTGTCGCAGTCTTACAAGATCTTGCCATACTTACTGAACTAAGTCATTTACTTTTGTACAGTATAGTATTTTGTATAGTTGAGAACTATAAATGATTTTTATATACTGTGTGTTCATATTCACTGTTTAATTAACAATTCATATTCAGTGTTACTGTCAAAAAATAACAGTTTATGAAATGTGTTGTGTTTAATATTTAAGATATCCTTTAATCATTCTGTACCACTTGAGGGCAGCATTGTGGTTGTAAGGAACTTGCATCATGTACTGGTTTTAATCCAGAGTTCCTCACTTCTGGTTCTGGAGGACCTGTGCCCTGCTGAATGTAGGCACAATCCAAATCATTGACACCTGAACAAGCTCTCTGGACTGGTCCGTTTGATCAGGGTTTAAGTTAAACTTAGCAGGGCAGTGATTCTCCAGGACCAGATTTGATTGATAAAGTGTTACTGAGATTTATTTGAGTTTAATGCTTTTCGAGAGCTTTATAAACCACTCTTAAGGCTTAAGAAAACAACAAGAAATATGGCCTACAAAATACCAATAGGCTAAGAAATGTCCTAAAAGACAGTGTGGAAAGCCAATACAAGCTGTAATCACAAAGAGTGAAGATGCCACTCACTTAGCGTCGTCTTTATTGGCTGAAGATGGATCAAGTGGGTTGACTCGACATGTGCTGTAGTCGTACGCGCCACTCCAGATCTGTTTGCCCAGCTGCACTGCCACCTTCCTGTCACTCAAAGGAACATCCTTTCCTGTCCAGACGTACACCTCGCTACCAAAGTCAAACACCAGAGCCTGTCACATACAGTACATGTAGAGTTCAGCTGAATTGGATCAAGCACAGTTTACCACAAACACATGTGTAGTTTACTAATGAACAACTACAACAGCACAGAAGGCCACAAAAGAGGCTATAAACGTCACACCTCTTTAGAGTTGAGCATAGATACACTAGGGATGGATGCCCAGGCCTCATCATATGGAACCAACTTATCCTCCACCAGCCTATAAACACAGTTTGACTCTATTATAGCACTCTCGTAGAGTTCATCTTCCCCCGGCTCCCCTGCACCTGTAAAACACAGACGCACACAAATGTGAAACTACAGCGAATCACTTGCTGACTTGATTCGTTTAGATTACAAAGGTATGCAAACCTAATGCTTGCAGCTAATATAATGTTGCACATCAGAATTGAACCACAACAGCTTACTTTCCCTTAAGATTTAACCTACTATGTTTATGTGAACACAGACATTCTGAAAAAAAATACTGTGTATATTTGACAATTTAATAGCAATACGATGGTAAACTGAACTGAATTTGAAATTGCAAAGTGACAGAGATAGGGGGGCTCTATGAGCATGCATTTCAGTCAGCATCAATACGCCTGCCATGTATTGTTACAGAATTCACTATGTGTGAGTGATATTATTTTAGTTTTTAAAACATTGTATGCCACTGCTTCTGTAATGGTTGAACAACAGCATGATAATTGCAAATAGACACAAACAATTTCAAGGCAAAACCTTTTTTTTTTTCATTGTTAAGGTTATTTCGATTCTATAATATAATGTTCAAAAGTGCCCTAAAATAAACTTTGACAGCGATGATGTAGAATGTACACATTCTTGTAAAAATAGCTTTAACATTATTTGTGAATGTATGTCATTTTGACTATTTGGATGTAATTTTCTAGGAAAATGTGAAAAATCTCCTTTTCTTTGCCTGTTACCTGAACTTGCTGATGAGATAACAGAGGCTGCACAATCTGCTAAAATGTTTATGACATTCATTTTTACGTACGCTTGATGGACAATATATATTGTGCCTCCAAAAATTATTATACACCGATTATAGAGACAAGCTTAAATGACAAAAAAAAATTCTGCTACTTTTTCGATAATGAGGCACATAACGTATTTTCTAAATAAATTCATAAAGTCACTGTATCATGATTGTATTCATTAAAGATTTTGAGTTAATGGGCTCTATTTAAACGATCTAGGCACAAAGTCTAAAGCGCATGGGACAAAAGCATTAAGGGCATGTCCGAATCCACTTTTGATATTTAAAAAAAATATATGGTTTCCACCGTGGCTCATAGTTTAACAGGGTTGTGCTTATTCTCTTAATGAGTTATGGGTGTGTTTTGAGCATAACGTGCATTAAACCAATTAGAGTTTCATCTCACATTCCCTTTAAGTGTCAGTTGTGTCATGCCATGGTGCATTTGCTATTTACATGGCAGAAGTTGTAAATGAAAAAACTGAACGCCTCACTACCGAGAAAACGAGCCTCATCCATTCAGCTTCTTTCTCTATACTATTCTTTCTCTATACTCTTTACTCCTTTACTTTCGGTGTCCATTAGCCTACATATTTAATTTTGTTTGTTAAGAGCAAAGATTTGTTTCAAAACTATTTTTAAATTCAGTTCTAATTTCCAGCAAATGAATAAATGAACAATAATAATGAAGTATGGTCAAAAAACGGAGCTATATCCACGTCCTATCCTTATGCCCCATATGATTCAAAACCTGACAGGTGGAAAAATCTAAGCTTGTTTTTATTAAAACCAATATAAATATACATATAATAAATAACACTACTACTAATAATAATATTATACAAAAGCAAGTTGTCATGGATAAACTGAAAAAAGCCCCCCGAGATGAAGGAGGCATGAAGGGAGTGGTTTTTATATTCATGTAGAAAATATATTTTTTTGTAATATTTTAATCCTTTAATTCTTTTTCATTTGTAAATATTTTTGGGTATTGCTGTACATCCTGTGTGTATTATAAAATGTTTAAGCTTTTAAGGTGCACAACTAACGTGCTCTGTGCTGGACTTTCAGCTGGTCAATAGCGTAGTCTATTTTAGTTCCTGAAAATAGCAACACACAAACAAAGCGCCTTAACACACCTCTTTTTTTTAGACCAGCACACCTTTGACTCTACAAAGTGGCGCAAATGGATTTGCTATTTAAACAACATGGCACAAAATGGGAAAATTAGTGTTGCGTTTGTCTAAAAAAAGCAACACATCGCGCCAAACACGTCTTGGTCTTATTGCGCCGGGTGTATGATAGGGCCCAATACTGTAAGATGATATATACACTACTAGTCAAAAGTTTGGGGTCAGGTTTTTTTTTTCATGTTTTTTTTTAAGAATATTATTCTGTTCATCAAGAATATTATTTACATTTATTAAATGTTAAAAAAAGTTATTTATTTATTTTTTTATTGTATGTAGTTTCAATTAAAACTATTACTCCAGTCATTATTGCTTTTATTACCATTAATAATAATAATGATAATAATGATGATGATAATAATAATAACAATAATAATAATAATTTATATTAGTGATTTCTGAAGAATCATGTGACTCTGAAAACTGAAGTTATAAAGCTGAAAAATCATCTTTGAAATCACTGGAATAAATGATTGAATTAAATTGAAAAAAAAACTATTTTTGAACAGTTATTTTAAAGTGCAATACCATTTCACAATTTTTACTGTATTTTTTATTAAATAAATGCAGCCTTGGTGAGCAGGATAATCTTATTTTAAAACATTTAAAAATCCTACTCAGCCCAAACTTTTGACTGGTAGTGTGTATACTTGTGTGTGTGCGTGTGTGTGTGTTTTTTTTTTCTTTTTTTTGAGGGAGGTGTTTTTGTGTGTGCCTTTCATACAGATGCACTTGGTCTCTTTAAGCATTTTTGTTAACCTCCCTAGCTGCTGCGCAGGGTCGATTTCCTGCAGGAAACAAAACATATTATGGAAGTGGGTAACCATGCACATTACACTAAAGCCAATAAGCTGTTCCACAAGAGTACCATCCAAACCAAAACCGACTGTAAACAATTATTTAGATTTCTTTCTCTGCTCTACTCACATTAGTTTCTACAGAGTGCTTCAGCAGATAATGACAACTTACTACAAGATCGCTGACAATCATAACACACTACTGAAACATTTTAAACCCTAACAAATCTTTGTAGACAGCTAAATTGCACACTTCATTCCCAGGATAATCTCATGTAGCATTTTGATGAACAATACTGTACACCCCACGTGTCCTCCAACTCTAGTTCGCAAGTGAGTTGTTTCTGCATATAAGCTACTATATAACAAGAAGTTTTTGTTTAATTTTTTTACTTTAAAGTTTGAGTTTCTTTTAATTAACATTTTATAAATTCTAATTCACCAAAGACCATAGTTTCAGATTGAAATAAATAAATAATAATAAATAAAAATAAGTTATTTTTTCTCTTGAAGAAAGAAAAGTCACATGCATTTTGAATTATACTTTATAGAAATGTGTAAAGTCCATAAATCTAAGCAACATCTTTGACACACCTCCAATTTCTGACCAAGATGTACGATAGAATTTAAGGATAATAGTATAATAAAGCAAGAATAATGGCTTTTAGATTATTTGACCTATTCTAATGCATAACTTGGCAAGACTAGCGAACAATCCAAATGATTACATAACGTGAGTTAATTCTGACCTAGAGTCAATGGTTTGTATATAAAAATCTAATGAGCGAGTGTATTTATGTGGAGAAAGGTTGTCATTTTAACATCTGTCCTCCATGTGCAGGGACTGGCAGATTATGCATTTTTGTAAGTGCCTGCACCTCTGTAGTCAGTCTTTCCACCCAGCAGACTCCAGAACTCCTTGGCCAAACGGTTGTCTGTGTTGATTCCCTCTTCCAGCACCGTAACCTGTGAAGCTTTGCAACCCAGATCTCTCTTCGTCTGGATGTACTGAGCCATCTCTGAGCCCTGAAATAGAAATATAAACCAATATAGAATGGGTTAATGCTAAAAATATATATACATTCAAGAAAAATTCAGCATTTTTTTATACTGTTAACTATGGACCATCTACAACTCTACTGTAATATTGTGATATTACCATAAATAAAGTAGAACCCCTGCAATCAAAACTTACTTTTTTGGGTGTATGAATAATCTTAAGGTCATCTATAAGGTAGCATGCTCCAAAAAAATGACTAAATTTGCATTAAGAAAATATATGCATTTCAAAACATTAGACTCTCATTTCTGGCAGTTTGAATCATGGCCTAACCTTAAGCTTCAGCTTTTTATCAGATCCTCTAACCAAATAGTTTCTGAAGAATCCTCACTCCTACATTTTAAATAACACTAAAACAACTGCTAAAAAGAGAAAGAGTTCTTGCAGGACTCCCAGAGTTTGCCAAGGTTCTTTGGTTTCATCTTCAGTGCATCCTCCATCTTACCACAGATATGCTCAATAATGTCCATGTCTGGTGACTGGGCTGGTCAATCCTTCTTTGCTTTTGGGAACTTTGATGCAGAGGTTGAGGTATGAGAAGAAGAACTATCCTGCTGAAGAATCTGCCCTCTCCTGTGCTTTGTAAGGGCACAAATGTCTTGATACCTCAGGCTGTTGGTATTGCCATCCACTCTGCACATCTCTCGCACACCCCTATACTGAATGTAACCCCAAACCATTGCCAAAAAAATTACCAAAAAATTGCTGCCTTTGAAAGCTCTAAAACGCTACCTAGTCAGTAGTTATGCTTCCATCTAAACATGTGAATTTAACTCATGCGCAACATGAATATATGACATAATGCATTTGCAAATAAAGCAAAGTGTTGGGACTTGTGGAGCTGCACATCGATGGATTTGCTCTTCAGTGTTTGGACTTTCAGCAGTAAAATTTAAACTAAACTAAACTGAACAGAACTCTGAAAACTGAACTGACACAGTTTCAATTTACTACAACTTCTATGTTAAGCTGCTTTGACACAATCTACATTGTAAAAGCGCTATAGAAATAAAGATGAATTTAATTTCCATCCAGTGAGTCAAAAGAGAGGGGAAGAAAAAAAAAAAAATCACAGGTTGGTAATAAACCTAATATAATAAATAACTTGTGTTTCAGAAGACAAAGTCGAAAAAAAATTTAACACGAAGTGGCTTTTGAGGCGCAATTTCGCTCTTTGGGAGAGCAGCTGTTCAAGACAGTAGAGGAAGCCGGAAATAATACTGAACCACTGTAATGACAAACATTGGCTAAGGGATTTTACAATGACCAAAACAACATTTTAGATCAATATATTTTACCTTCAATATGGTCAATATGCTGATTTGGACATTAATGCTGTTCCATCACACCCATGTTTGTGTATCCATCATAGTTTATTAGGGGTGTCAAAATTAATTGTTTCTTCAGTGCACAGCGATGCAGATGCGGACAATTCGGTATCGGTTTAGTAATAATCATAACTGGTTATTATGTACTGACTTAATCGCAGCCCTTTCTGTTGAGCGCGTGACCAAGACAAGGCTCAGAGAGCGAGCGGGATATTTACATTTGGGTCCCACTTTATATTAAGTGTCGCTTATACCTGTGAACTTACATGGTAACTAAATATGTAAGTAGTATGTAACTACAGTGTATGTACACACTGGTACATAGTATTTACTTGTGTAATACTGGTGTAACTACACACATGTAACAACACACTAAATAGTATGTGTAAGTTCAAATGTATAACAGGACATTGGTAACAACACAAAAAAAAGTACACATCTGTAACAAGAATTACATAAGTGCATTGTGTAACAGCAATATACTTGCAGGTGTTTTCCCACGTCCACACCTGTTTGCATACCATGTACTGTACTTCTGAACACTGTATTACAATAAGAATGGCAGAACTAATGCTGTATTAGAAGGTTTTACCTGGTGATACCAGTGTAATTACAGGGTAAATCCTCAGGAACTGTCCACTCAACAAGTGTAAAATGGTTACAAATTACTGTGTAATATATAAAACCTAAGCCTTTGTGCAACTGTTTAACAACAGCAAACTTCTGCCAAAAAAGTATAAGTGTATATAGAAATATACAAATGCCTTGTTTATATGTTGTTTTAAAGTAAACTGTAGAATCAGTAATTACATTAAAGTGGGTAGTTTACCAAAGATTGTGTTATTAATGTCCTGTTACACATTTGAACTTACACATACTATTCAGTGGGTTGTTACGTGTGTAGTTACACCATATTACAAAAGTAAATACTATGTACCAGTGTGTACATACACTGTAGTTACATACTACTTACACATCTAGTTACCGTGTAAGTTCACAGGTATAAGTGACACTTAATATAAAGTGGGACCAACAAAATTGTATTACAAATAGTAAATATAAATATATTTATACATTTTAATACAATAATTGTTGTGCTGTGAAGAAAATATAAAACTGTGTATGGAAAGCATCGTCAATGCACCGTGATGCACCAAGATATCGAATTGAACCGAATCGATGGCATGATAATCGTAACCGAACCGAACCGTGAGACCAGTGTAGGTTCACACCTCTATAGTTTATGCACATGTTTTTGGTATCACTTTATATGGATGGTACCTTTAATGCATTTTCTTGAAT
This sequence comes from Danio tinwini, assembly GCA_903798205.1. NCBI lineage: Eukaryota > Metazoa > Chordata > Actinopteri > Cypriniformes > Danionidae > Danio > Danio tinwini. The sequence goes on from CAIGQZ010032280.1 coordinate 8,136,199, forward strand.
TTAAGCTACATTGCGTCTACATGCCAACTAATTCTCATTAGACTTTCAAGTAGACTGTTAGGCTGGGGTTAGGGTTGGTGTAAGTTGACATGTACTTGCAAAATTTCTTATAGTCAGTTAAACGTATGTTGAAGGAGCAGTATCAGAAGACAGTCTGCTAATACTCAAAATGAGAATAAATTGGCATGGAGTTGCAACAAAATGTGCAATAGGGGCCATCAAAATAATGTCTTACCATTTTTTCTTATTGGATAAAACTATTACAGTACACTTCTCAGCATCTTGTTTATGAGCATCTTGGCATTTCCATTAAGCATTTTTATGCAATATTTAAAAATGTGCATACAAATAGGAGAATGGAAACATAGCTAGTTTAAAGTAATCACCAGTAAATATCCACCATCTGCTTTCAGATGGAGCACCATTTATTACACAGAGCCATAGTTCACTGAAAGTAACACAAATATTGTATGCGATTAATTCTAATATTTTAATCATAATCATAAGATTTAATCATACTATTTTGAAATACTGACAGTGGTTTGTGTAGCTTCTCAGTAACCTACAACTCTTTGTATTAAATCCTGCAACAGTACATTTAAAAGCATGTGAAAATACCACATATAATGCATTGATTTAACTTCAGTCGAAAAAAATCCCTGTTCACAAGCGCTGCTTTTCAGTCTACAGCCATTAGAAACTACAAGTTTTGTTTTTTAAATGTACATTAAAGCCAATTGAATATATTACACTGTTACATACATAATTAATAATACAACAAGGCTGGATGTTACTTGTTCTCATTTATTACATTGTCTTTTGTACGTTCGAAATTGCTTCTTTCACCTTATTTTTGGTATTACCTTGGCTTTTTCAATGACATTTGCAAATTCTCCACTCCAGAAGAAACACTGTTTGGGGGTGATGAGCAAGTAGCAGTCTCCACTGTTCAGAGAGTTGGCTGTTGGTTCAACCAGACGCACCTGAACGTGTCTGCGGCCTGTATAAATTAACACCAGTGTTAAAAACAGAACATGTACATCAAGCACAAACTTGTACTGATATGTTGTGTTATCCTTGACTTCAATACCTTTAATGTGGATGAGCATGAGCTTGTGAAAAGGCACAGCACCGTTGTTAGTCACTACCTCTGTAGACTTCACACTTCGTAGGTTGACTTTCTTGAAGTTTTCTTTACTGGCCAGACCTGCCAAAGCTGTGTCTGCCAAATTTGAGTGTTTGGCCACTGAAAACATTTACAAAAACCAAAAGCATTTCAAAATCCAAATAACAGTATTCATATGTGCAACATCAACATTAGCTGATATTACATTAGCAAACATAGCTGTTTCTTTGATAAAAAAAAGAAATGGTTAAGATAAATTATGCTCTTAAATCTTATATTTACACATACATTTATATTTATATTAAATAATAGACAAGAGAAAATCGGTAAAGTATTCTGTATCCACATTAAACCAAAACCACCCTAAAAAGTAATGAATGTCTGATTGAAAAGCCCAGCAAAAAGTGTAAAAAGAGAATAATATAATTCAAATGTTCACATTCTGAGCTATCATGGCTTGTTTTCACTGACTGGTACAGTACAGTACGGTACGGTACGGGTCGGTACGGGTCACCTTTATCAAGCTTGCGTTTCCACTGCTAAAAGAGTACCAATGGTATTCTTTTGGTGGGTGTAGTGTTCGACAAAGTTGCAGTCGCCGTCATTTTCACTCGAGAAAATGTCTAAAGTAAAGCTGTACGAGTCGCTCACATATCATATGAGAAGCACTTCT
>CAIGQZ010032280.1:8138397-8157011 GCA_903798205.1 Danio tinwini
AAATGAAGTTGACCAGACAAAACATGAAATATTTTGTGTTCATATTGTCAGCAATGAAACACAAGTCAAAGTAAGTTTAGATATCACTAGTTTCGTATTTATTTGAGTTTTCCATACTGTCCCAGCTTTTTCTGATTTGGGGTTGTGTGTTTACATATATATACACCTAGTAGCTCCTATTTTTTCTTTTCCTACAGCATTCAAGCCACAACCACCAAATTCAGCACACACCTTAAGAGTGCTCTAACTGTGTGTGTTTTTATTTGATAACTTATGCAACTGCCATATCAGACTTCCAAACACCAACAAATTCTCTTAGACTTCCATGAAGGGGCATTTTATCACTAGCAAGGCTTTGGACAATGTCCTAAATTTAGCAAATCATTCTAGCAGCATACATGAGGTACATGTTAGCTTTAAACTTTCAACTTTCTCAAAAGTGAAATTTCAAAGCTTTGCTAAGTCAACACCCAACTTTACTCTTAGAGGTGCTCTTGGTGTCTGATGAAATCTTGGCCAAAGTGTTACCTGCTTTGAACTAAAAAAAGATGTTGGTATTCAAGTCAAGTTGCAGCCTATAGTTCATTTAATATTTTAAGCCCAAGAGTAGTTGTCAACGATAGTTCATAAAGAGATCAAATTGTTCTGTATAACACCTTTTATAAATGCATACTTTTTAATATATAGCACAAAAATCTGATTAGAACCATATCTCACTTGGGCGTGTTGGACTGAATGATGCTGAAGTCTTCTTCATCCAGCAGGACACTGGAGCTCAGAGCAGTGGGCGATAAGCATCTGTAGAAACGCCCAAAGGTCTCCTCATCATCAAAGGTCATCACCTCTTTTTCTTTCTCTTCCATCACCTCAATTGTGGAGTTCTTAGTGCCCAAATTTCCTGCATATTAAGCAAATAGAAAAACTGATCACTGAATACAGTTACAATATGTATACCCCGGCACATTGCTAATGGAGCAGTTTAAAGGAAAAACCTTTATTATGAAGTCTGTCCAAGAACGACTCTAGTTTGTCCAGTCTTTTATCTCCCTCAGCATCAGGACGTGTGGAGATTTCTGCCCAAGAGATGTTTCCAGACATGAAAGAACACCACTTGTATAGACAATAGCCTCAGCAATATATCATTGTGTCATGTGAGTACTTAAACAAGGTCACAGAAAAAAATCACAGAAACTGATACCTTCCAGTGGTTTGACTGGTGTACTGCTGCAGGCTTTTTTGCTGAGGATAATGGGAACATCCTCTCTGCTGGGTGACACCAAGCCTGATAGGAAACAGATGTGTCAACATGAAAATGTTTCACAGCTTGAGCCACAGAATGCACACTGAAACCTGATGTTTCAGATTTTCAGAGATCCTGATAATGTAACATAAACAGCTTACCATGGTTTGTGCAGTGAGATCTCTACATAAGGCTTAAACTTTAGCTAAAAAAACAGAGAAAAATTAGTTTCTCACCTTTTTTAGCCATTCGACCAGCAACAGAGAATTGTGTGGAGTCGTTAGAAGCTCCTTTGCCTTTAACTTTCCATTGTTCCTCCTTCTCCTGTAAGATCTTCATTCGCTCAGCCAAGGACATCTTTGGTTCCACATCTGCAGAAGACTTCTAAAGGGAATAAGAGAAGAGAGAAAACTTGAATCTGTTCCAGTCTGAGTATCTTCAGAGTATTTTCCGGAATAAAAAACAACAACTGCATGTAGAGACTAGGGCACCACACAGTTGCTACACGTCCTCTAACTAAGAAATGAAGTCAAGTAAACTAACATCGTATATGAGGGAAGAGAATGTGCACTTGTCAAATTAAAACACCTTAAACTCCACGTCCAGGAGCAATAACAATTACAACCATTTACTTTAACTGTGTGGTCTCCAATCTACTGACAATCAAGAGAAACATTCTTCTTTGTCTTGCTCAGGCGGTTCCAGTCAGTCCTTTGCAAGATTTATGGTGTTCACACACAAGCTACAAATATTTTTCCAAAGAATTTGCAGGGCCTTAAATGGCTGAATCCATTAAACAGACAAATAGTCCAAGTGGTTTATTCAATTCAGCCATCATGATCTAAAGGGAATTTTAATTAGATGGACCAGCATGTGGATAAATGACATAAGACCACAAAGAGAATTTAAATGTAGGGCTGTTGCAAGAACTCAAGTGCAATTTGAAGCTGCTCAACATGTCCAAAATATTTAACTGCTTTCAAATGTCTTATCCACTCGAGCCCACTTAGAGAGCGGATTAGTTTTGTCATAAGCACCAGTACATCAGTGTCAAGCCAATAATAAAAAAAAATAACGACATAACTACCAGCATTTCTCCTGTACTGGTAGTAAAATGTGCTGGGTCAATCCTAGTACGTGCTGAATCTGATATATGGCTGCTTTCAGTCAGTCGGTGAGCCAAATTGATCAATAAACAAACAAACTAACCAACGGGGGCTGCACAATATATCATTTTAGCATCGATATCGCAATGTGTCAATCTGCAATAGTCATATCACAGGATATGCAATGTTAAGTTGGGATTGTAGTTGATCAGCATCACAGTTCAGAACATGTCATTTGTGGAGTCATCACAAAGTTTAACCCTAAAATAGAGAAAAAACAAATAACTGAATGTGTTTTTAAGACCTGTGACTGTGTACAATTTAAGCAAACTTAAACCAAGAAATTATAAAGGTATATAAACCAAAATTAATTGTATTTAATTATTTATACAATCAAGACTATACATTATACAGTGTTATTTTAGCTTGTTATTATTAAATTTCTGTACCTCAATACTGTTAGACTCCACATAAAAATCATAAAATTTATAAATTTGCCTGTACTTTTGTCTTTTTTGCATTGTACTTTTAATATTAATGTAAAATTAATTAATTCCAAATAGAGTTATATTAGATTTTGTGATATTATATTCATGTCGCAATATATATCGCAGACAAACTAAATATCGCAATATCAGTTTTTGTTCAATATTGTGCAGCCAACCAACCAATCCCAGACGTTATAGCCAGATAAAAAAAAATAATTATATATATATATATATATATATATATATATATATATATATATATATATATATAGTTATATTGTTAAATCAGTAGAGTGAAGACATGCAAGTAGCAAGATTGAGATTTAAACTTGAGTCTAGGGCTGCAACATCGATTGATTAAATCGATTAAAATCAATTACTAAAAGCGTTGGCAATAAGTTTCATAATCGATTTGTCATGTCATGTGACGTCGAGACATTTGATTATTAAAAACTTTAGTTGAGCGAGGAGCAAAGCAAACGCACTCTGCCTCTCTCGCGCACTAATGCCAGCAGAATTCGGCGCCTCAGACAAAATGGAGCAAAAAAACGGAGGTACCATTAGAGGAAAGATAAATGGCGAAGGCAGTAAAATTTGTGTGACCCTAGTCATCCAAGGTGTGGGAGCATTTCACACTAAATCAACAAAAAAAGTGTGTTAACGGCTAAATATGCAAAAGTGATTACGGGAGCACGACGGCAATGATCCAGCACTTGAAACGCAAACATGTTGGAGTCTTTGATGAGGAGGAAGAGAGCAACAGCAGGGTAAACCACAACAGAATTCTACTTTTGTTCTGTTTTGAAGTAAGGAACGTAATGTCCCTGGTGCTGGTGTTTACTTGTTATCCACCTTGACAAACATAATGCGAAAAATTCAAACTGAGCTTTGGCGCGTTAGCTGGCACTGAGCCAGAGAAAGACATGTCATATTATCACAATTATGCAGTGTTTTTAACCACCCAATGCTTATTTTATGTTTTAGACATGTAAATACACTCAAGTACTAGTAAAACAATACATTTAGAGTTCGTAAAACACACAATAAAGTCTATGGAAGTCGAACAATACATTCAAATATAATTTGCCGATGTGTATTATTCATATCAGATACACATAGTGAAAGTAACAATACAATTCAATCTATTCTTCTCCCAGCCACTTGCTTGCATGCATTTTGGGAGTAACTGATGAATTTACGTGCTGAATCCTGCAGGTTCTGCTTTTATGAACGAGGCATGCGCGCGGCCACAAGTAAACATGTTTTGTGTTTTAAACAACAAAAAACACTCACTTATTTGTATTAAAACGGAAAAGCATAATAAAAGTGATACACCTGTCATACAGCGCTATTGTGGCTGCAGTGTCACATGACAAACATGACACATCACCACGAAAACATTAAGGGTGACCATTCTAAAATAATGATCGCCAAACAAAACTCACTCTCAGTTTCACATAAAATCTTTTGAAGTCACCAGTAAAAGGGTTCACAACAGTAGTAAAGCAGCGATGGTATAGTTACTTTGCATTGCAAGACTGAATACAAGTTTTATTCACTCGTCCTTTTTTGGATCATTCATTTTTCAATCTGTTGTCCTGTATAGCTACACTGCAAAAAAGCTTTTCTTACTTAGTAATTTTGTCTGGTTTGCAATCCAAACATCTAAAAAATCTTAAATCAAAACTAGACAAGAAAAATGGCATGAGAAAATTAAGTGATGCTTAAAACCTCTGTTTGAGATCTCATTAAGATTATTTTTCTTACCCCATTGGCAAATAATTTAGCTTGTTTTAAGCAAACGATCACTTAATTTTGAGGGTTTTTTTTCTTCAGAAAACAAGACAATTTCTTATGCCATTTCATGTGTCTAGTATGCATCTTGATTTAAGATTTTTTTAGATATTTGGATTGAAAATAGGACAAAACCACAAAGTTCTTAAAATGTTATTTTTATAACAGCTCAGGGATGTTCAAGGACAACATAGTTGTGCACTTTCTAAAGATGTTAGTTCTGTTTTTGAATAAAGGGTTGGAAATGAATGTTTTTTTTTTCTCGATTAATGGAAAAAAATAAATCGACAGATTAATCGATGTTTTAAACAATCGTTAGTTGCAGCCCTACTTGAGTCACCCACATACTCTAAGTATGAAGGCTCGATTTGTAAAATACATTTGCACTATAAACCAGGTCAGAGCTCTGAAACACTAAAAACAAGCAAAAATGACAAATACGATTTAATAAAAATCAGATTTTCCAGAAAAAAATATAGCTCAGGCAAGTTTCAAAATCCATCTTACATTATCCATAAGCCACTCATATATTATGAATCAATTGAATTTATTGGAGTCCGACAACAAAGACTAAAAATGAGTCCTCAGAGTTAAATAGGATGGAAACTGAACTACTAGACAGCTGGCTTAAAGACTCATATTGCTTACTGCCTATTCACATCTGGAGCATGCGGTCATCACAGGTGTCCCTTTCTGTGCCTGAGTGGGGGAAAAAAGGCCCTTGTAAATTCTGGAATTTAATGTTCAGAGCCCTGTGGATAAATAATATCTGACATGTTCCCAGCCCCTTTATATGTGCCAAAAGCCATAAAGCTTGTAAGCCAATCATTTCAGGAGAGTTTCCGGTGCTGTGGGGCGGATGGAGCTGGAATACTAACCCTAAAGCCACACAGGAAGACAGCATTCTTACGAGGAACTCAGGACCCAGAGTGTTAGTTACTGTATATCTAAAGATAGATACTGACAGTACTGACAAAGCTGCCAAGTCAGGCTGGAACCATGATTGTACTAACAAAATCATTTCACACATACAAACTCACACAAACACACACACACACACACACACACACACACACACACACACACACACACTATAGGAAAGTGTAAAGGTCCATCCCAAATTGCATACTCATGCACTATTCTATGCCATCTTGTAAATGGTGTAAGTAGTCGTTGAAATATTCTTTTTATCCTAAGTAGATTAAGTGCACTTAAAATTCCCGGATGCTGCACCATTAATAAGAAGTCTGGACTGTTGGACACTTCACATACTTAACAGCTGTAGTTTTGGTCACGTAGTGGAAGGGGTGGAGCTATCAGGCGCTTAAGTTTGATTACTTTATTTTGGATTATGAAAGCAAAATTCTCCTACGAGTGTGATTATGCTGCTTCTTAATTGTGAATGAAGTAATACTCATGACATGTATTATTTGATAGTTTGGTCATTAGTTTCACTAATTTGCGGTTAGTAAATAAACATTAGTGTTATATTTGGGACAACACTACACTCATATACTATGCTGTTGAGTGTGTAGTAAATAAAGTGTATGTAAGTGTGTGGGGAGATAAATTATCGGTAAACTCCCAAACATTTTTAATATTTTTTTTTTTTTTTGGAAAGAAAACAGATTCAAGGCATCCAAACAATATTTATTTTACCTGATATGAATTCAAAAGAAAAAATAATAAACCTGCGAACACATTAATGCTGGCAATCGGATGAGTAAATTTTAAAAGATGATGCAAGCAGGTCATTAAAAAAAAATCGGATACAGTCACAAAATCGGAATTGACCAATAGGATCTGCAGTGCAGCCAAAAAGACACAACAAAATATCCATAACACACTAAAAAAAGAACAACAAAAAAAGCATTGTTACTTACCTGGGAGAGGGGCTCTACAAACTATGCTGAGGCAGATAGGGAAAGCAGAGGAGATAGAACAGGTGCCTGAGGTGAAGAAGTAAATGACAGAGGGGGTAAAGAGAGATCAAAAGGTCATTCTGAATACACTTAGGTGGAGGTCACAAAAGAAATGACTGGGTCACAATTCAAATAGAAAACAATACCATGTTTTCCATACAGTGCATACGGAAAGTATTCATAGCGCTTCACTTTTTTCACATTTTTTTTTATTACAGCCTTATTCCAAAATGGATTAAATTAATTTATTTCCTCAAAATTTTACACACAATACCCCATAATGACAATGTGAAAAAATATTTTTTGAAATTGTTGGAAGTTTATTAAAAATAAAAAAACCTGAAAAATCACATAAATACAGTACATAAATATCCACAGCCTAATACTTTGTCAATGCACCTGGCAGCAATTACAACCTCAAGTCTTTTTGAATATGATGCCACAAGCTTGGCACACCTGTCTTTGGAAATGTTTGTTGATTTCTCTTTGCAGTACCTTACAAGCTCTATCAGGTTGGATGGGAAGCGACGGTGTACAGCCATTCCCAGATCTCTGTTCAATAGGATTTAAACTGGGCTCTGGCTGGACCACTGAAGGACATTTACCGAGTTGTTGTGAAGCCCTTCCATTGATATATTCACTCCAAAGGAGTTAAATTTTAGTCCTTCAGATGCCTTTCGTCAAATTCCAGGCAAGGAGTGGCTTCCGTCTGGCCACTCTACCATACAGGCCTGATTGGTGGATTGCTGCACAGATGGTTGTCGTTCCTCCTCTCTCCACAAAAGAACACTGGAGCTCAAACAGAGTGACCATCGGGTTATTGATCATCTCCCTTGCTAAGGCCTTTCTCCCCTGATGACTCGGCTTAGATGGCCAGCCAGCTCTATGAAGAGTCCTGGTGGTTCCAAACATCTTCCACTTATGGATGTTGGAGGCCAGTCTGCTCATTGGAACTTTCAGAGGAGTAGAAATTTTTCTGTAACCTTTTCCAGTCTTGGGCCTTGAGACAATCCTTTCTCGGAGGTCTACAGACAATTCCTTTATGCTTGGTTTGTGCTTTGACATGCACTATCAACCCTGGGACCTTATAAAGACAGGCGTAAATCATTTCCAATCAACTGAATTTACCACAGTTGAACTCCAATTAAGCTGCTGAAACATCTCAAGAATGATCAGTGGAAACAGATTGTACCTGAGCTCAATTTAAAGCTTAACTGCAAAGGCTGTTAATACTTATGTACATGTTATTTTTCAGGTTTTTTTATTTTTTTATAAATTTGCAACAATTTCAAAAAATTTAATTTCAAATACCAGCCAATCATTTCAGTATCAGCCACACTGTAAAACATTTCACATTGGTTTTGAGAAATCGCCGACAAATGCCTGAAATCACAGGCAAATCGGTGCTCGTTTACGTGAGTAACAATCACACAGTGTGAACTATCAAGGACACGATATGAGAGAATCGCAGATGAGTCGCCGATGCTCATGAGATATTTGGCATGCTTAATATCTGGAGCTGTCAGCAATTCAAATCATGCTGTTTGAAATGTTTCTGATTGAAAATAGCATCCGCGATCACCAACAGCCAATGAGAGAGCAGCATTCACTAGTGTGGTTACCTGCAGGACAGCGGGGGGCTGGGGAGAAGCTAAAAGCGCTCATTTTCAGTTGATTTGAACCCAAGAAATGGAGGAAAATGAGTGTAAAATTGCCAGGAGCACTGTATCTGTTTGATCAGGTCGAAAAGGTCGAAAAGTAAAAAAAAAGTTGAGAAGAGATCTTTAATTCTCTTCAAAAGCCAGGTGAGCAACACAAGTTTCTAAAGCTTAAGCCTTCTGTTTACATTATGTAGTTAATAATGAGAGATCTATTATGTGACCTTGCGTTGTTTCCATGTCACTTCTCACGTTTGTTTGGCTGTGAGATGTAGTTTGGACAAAGTTGTCTGTGCTTCTTCCTATTTTAAAGTCATGCAGTGTAAACACAGCACAGACAGAAAGCTAGTCCAGATAGTCATGCAGTGTGAAAACATCCGTGACATGACTACTTTAAAAATCATGCAGTCTGAACTCTGCATTAGAGATTCTTTGTTTCAACTTAAAGTGTCACGAAACACCAAAAAACATTTTTTTGAGATGTTGACAGTCATATATGTGTCCCACATTGCTAAAACCACTATTAGGACACATATATTCCGGTTTGAAAAGAAATTTAGATGCCACGCCTATGAGATCCCTGTGTAAATTCCAGCTTGGAGACTGGATGTATGTACCAGATGGTACAACGTGACATCTGAGTTTTCAGCATAAATTCATGAGAAAGACTTGGTTCGAACCAATCAGCACGCTCTACTGTGAATAAGGTGCAACTTCATTAATATGCATGACAGCTTCGAAGACTAAAACAATTAATTTAAAACAATTGATTAAACACTTGATTAAAACAAGTGGAAGAAGAAGAATTGTTCGGAGACATGGAGCATCAGTGTTGCGCTTATAATTGTGCCGCAATGAAGATTTTGTTTCCATTTCTCCATTCACAGCTCTCAAAAATATTTTTTTTAACCAAGAGCGCTTTGCATCTGGAAATGGTGAAATCCGAATTTGCTACTAGTCTTCCTTTTAAAAAAGACTACAGATTTGGTAAGTGTGCGATCAATGTTCTTTGGTTATGTTTATTTAGATAGCAAAGTTAGTTAGTATCGTCAGCAGTACTCTTTCAGTTTACAAAGACATACCTTAGTCAAAATGATTTTTTTACTAAGTTTACAGTACCTTAACATCACTACAATATTACAGACTGAAAGATTCGCTGCAATTGCTGCTCTCCGAATGTAAACATGTAAACACCTTAATCAAACTATTACATTCCTGTAGGATTTTGAAATGTTCCTGAATGAAAGTGAGAGTGCCAAACTGCCAAACACCCAAAATTACATAAAACTCCAAAGGAAATGTGGATATCGCAGTGACGCAATGATGTTAATCAAATTATGTGCTATAACATTTAAAACGGGATCATGAAAGGAACATTCAAAAAGCAACTCATGTAAACACCTTAATCATATTATTGTTTTATTCAGATTCAGGCAAATCATTTGATGACTGATGTCCATGTAAACGTGGTCACTGTCTATCTCCGCTGCGTCTGTGTTGCCACTGTGAAAATCAGCGCGTGCATGTACTGAAACTCCCTTTTTCATGCAAACCCTTCCCCCTCTTTTGCCACTCGACACTCCCACCTAAACAAAGCTGGACTTACCCACTTTCCTGACTTTTTTCAAACTAGAGGTGTGAAAACACCCCGCTGAGACAGGAGGGGATTTCATGGCCCTTTAAGATGTTAAATTTCACAATATATAACTAAAACTCAACATCTTAAGTTAAAAAATAAATTGAGTTGACTCACAATTTCAAAGCAGCTGGTGAACTTGAGTTTGTAAGTTGTGAAACCAATGTGAAACGTTTTACAGTCTGCACTCCCAATGAAATGGTAAAGGTTATATTCTAGTTAATACACATTTAACCTATTTAACATTAATAAAAGTACACTGGCTGAGTGACTAAGGTTGTTGAGAATTTCGGACTTTTATTTTCAAACGGTTTGCTAGTTATATTATTTTCAAAATTTACTGTTCAAACTCACATTGGTAGCATTTTTGTCACGAAATAAAGCACATAATATGTACCTGAGGTGATCCTTGTCATTAGTTTATGCTGTTGTTTTAGTGTGACGTTGCAAATATAGAAAATGTTTCTAAAAGAGAAATATGTCGCTGTCACAGGTGGTTAGGACAAAACTCTTTTTAACATGAAAAAGATAAATTTTATCGTTTTATTGGTGTCGAATTATGTGTAGTTGCTAGCATATTGATTGATGACCTAAAAGCTATCAAGAAAATAAAGAAAATGATTACAATTGCTATTAATTTAATACAATTATTACAAAAAAATTATCTAGGGTGAAGAATGACCCAGGCATTTATGTTTTTTCTTTGTGAGATTCACCATTTAGGGATGTAAATCAGTTGCAGAAGAGAAGAAATAAGAAAAAATTAAATGTAAACAGCAGCCATTTTAAACTCGTCTCAAACAACTCAAACAAAAACCCACAAAAAGCCAAGAGCTCACCAAGCAAACTGTTCATCATAGAAGTTTAATGACAATCCAAAGTTCTCGAATAGTCATTAGAATGATGTGCCTGGAGGTCAGACTTATGACTGAAGAGGTGCAAAGCTAGGAGTCCCTCCAGGGGTACTGAACAAAGAAAGAGAGATTTAAAGAGTGAAAGAGTGAAAGAGTGAAAGAGAGAGAGAGAGAGAGAGAGAGAGAGAGTGAGAGAGAGAGAGAGAGAGAGAGAGAGAGAGAGAGAGAGAGAGAGAGACTAGGCTGAGGTCATTGAAACGGTTCCCAAGCAGGTTTCCCATAAAATGTAACTGCCGTCAAATGTTTTCATTCGGCTGTGTTTTAGCTGAGCTTACACTTTTAACCAGCCTCCAGTGAGCACTCACAAAGTGTGAGACAGAGCAAATAAGAGAAAGATGAAAAACAAAGGCAAACTGACCCATACTTGGGAGTACAGAATGTCTTTGTAATTTAATCTGATCTGAAAAGGGACAACACGACAATCCCTGATCCTCATCATCTGCTGAATCATTTGACAAATACAGAAAATGACGCTCTCATACTGACCATGTCCACCAATGCTCAGTGGGAGACTGAAGCTTTTGGCACAAAGCTCTATTTCATGTAAAATGAATTATTGGAACAATCTGTCAGCAGAAATAAAGCTGAAGCAAACCATTATGTGTGCTTGATAAAGGCCTGCCACAAGCTAACAGGAAGCAGCAGTAAATGGATGAAGCAGTGCTTCCCACACATAGGCTTTACTTGGGTATATTAATGACCACCCAAGTATGTTTGATAACAGTTTTTTTTCAACCCATATTATCATCCTTTTACACTTTTTTCATATCCAAACACAACTAAATATTCACGTTTAATTAACCAGCGGAAAATCTTCTCTCACCCTACACATTTCGTTTTGCTCATTGTGTGTGCACAAGAACTGTCAACAACATGTCCTTAGGATGTACTAAAAAATAAAAAATAAAACTCCATTTATTCCAGCCTAACAAAAAAAATAGGACTTTGGAAAAAAAAAAATAGGAACTACTGTGACAATTTATGTTAAAAATAAAAAAATACAAATAAAATAATAATAATAATAATTTTTGACTTTAACTGTATATTTTTACATAAAGGTGACTATATATTTGTATTTTTAAGCAGATATTTTCTTGCAAGGTTGATGGTACAGTAGAACACCAGCACCCATTCCTGTTCCTTCAGGAGTACAGGTAGTGTTTAGCTTTAACATTGAACCAAAATGCTGAACCAAAGTTTGCACTACTATTTAGAAAATTATGTGTATAAAATATAACACGTAACATAGCACAACATTTTTTTATATTATATTAAAGATTATATTAAATAGCTGCATTTGTCTATTAGATTTAAGTTCTCATCTAACAGAAATAGTAATAGCCAGTTTAAAAAAAAACATATTTAGGCCTCAAAATCAGGACATTCAGATTTCAAACTGAATTTTCAGACTTTCATAACTCAAGTAAATCATGTTTATTTGTAGGCTAAGGTGATAAATCAATTGTCTGTGGTGTGTGGATCATTTTTTAAATGTAAAAAAAAACACCATGATTCTCTAAAATCGATTCTGAGCTTAGTTTTTTTTTTTTTTTTTTACAGCCGATAACACTCTGGAATGGATAAAAAAAAGGATAACGGGAAAAAAGCACTTATACATTCAGCCAAGTCATGCAACTTGTCAAATGTACTTGCACCTAGGATTTTATGCTACAAGATTTATGCAAGCACAATCTACTTGGAACACTCTGTAATTTGCCTAAACCTTTCCTAACCTTAATAATGATATTTTAGGTTGAAGTGGTACATGTAAGGAATTGGAAGCAAGCTGATTACAGCCAGAAGTAATTCTTGGCTCTTTAAGACACTACGCAACAAAAAGCGACCGCATGTTGGAGGTGGGAATGAGGCAGGGGGTGGATCTTAAATTGCGGGATAGGGTGGATCGGTATCAGCCATCAGTTGGTTAAAAACTAATTTCAAAATTGATTCAAAAAAGAAAATTACAGTGCATTAGCATATCTGACAATCGATGCAGAATAATTTTTTAATATGGGTGTAACTGTTTGTTTTGAGATTGCATTTAGATGGATATGCTGATCAGATTACTGGAATTGATTCTGGAAAAAAGTGAAAATCTTTCTGTGCTTACAGCCTTCAGCTCAATCAGCATTAGAAACACTTCCTGCCTCAGCTGTCCCTGTGGATTCCCCATCCCACAAACAGCTCCTCATTTCATAAGAGCTTCCTCTGCAGTCCATTGTTTGAGATGCCGTCTCCACCCCACACACACAACAACCAACACTGACATTAAATGAGTGCCATAATGCACTCAGCAACTGAACTTTAGAAATGTTTCAATGGGCTAATCAAACCTATGTGTCTCTGGTATTGACAGGAACCTGCAACTACAAAGAATGGATAAGTACCTTCTTCTTCCAGGCATTCTCACTTTCCTGCAGCTGTGAGTAACGGTTAGCCAGGGATGTCTGGACCACATTGGTAAGCTTATTGGTCTTCAGCTTGCCCCGACAATCATTTTCATCACTCTTGAATTCTGCCAGCCTGTCCAAAGAAGAGAAAGCATGTAATAGAAACTGACACTGAAAGTAAACTTTCCACTTAAGCGGCTTCTATGTTTAGACTATGTCAGGAGTACAAGTTTTATCCATTATTGGACTTGCGCAGGGTTCACTTAAAGTTGGGCAATCTTGAAAACAAAGTTAGTGTATGCAGGGGATGCAGGTTGAAAACTCGAACATTGACATTTTCTAATAGATATTTATACATTTATTATTATGTGACAATTCATTAAATTAGACACAAATGAGTCACATATTAAATCTAGCCATTAGATCACCGACCAGTAAAATTATTCAGAGTCAAAAGCTTGTGTTACATTTGAAATGTTGCTTTGGATTTTTTTTATTTATTTATTTATTACTTTTTTTTAGAAAACAACATTTGTGTGATTCGTAATGTTTTGCTCCATGAAACAAATATGTGCAACAAACTAATATGGACATTTTTTTTTTTATTTCACCATGTAGTGAGTTATATTTTAATTAAAACTAACTAGCATCATACATAGCATTTACATTAAATTATTTTCAAGTAACTTTTTAGTTAAAACTTTTAACACTGGTGTTCCTAGTGCCATGCTTAACTGCTTTAGCTTAAAGTCCCAGTAAGATTAGTTAAGGAATTGGATGCAAGCTGATTACATATATTTTATGTATATAAAATATAAATAATATATTTTTTATGTTTTATTGTCTTAAGGCACAGGTGTCAGTCGGTTCCTGAAGGGCTGCAGCTCTGCACACCTGATCAAACTAAAGCCTGAACAAGTCCTTCAGGCTTGTTTAAAACCTACAGGTAAGTGTGTTGGGCCAGGGTTTGAATTAAACTGTGCAGGGTTGCGGCCCTCCAGGAACTTGGAGTTTAACACCCCTGTCTTAGAATGCTTTCCTGCCTAGACTTTTTTTCGTAACTTGGCACTTTCCCTCGTTAGCGCGATTCATTTGGCATATGTGAAACCTGCAATCGCACTTGGATCTGCGCCAAAACAATTGGTCCGAGATCGCCTGAATGAGATGGTCTTGGCTCAATTGAAACTAACTCTGGAGCGGATCAATTGTAGTGAGAAAGCTATACAATCCAAAGAGCAAAGAAATAACAAACTAGGCTATATGTCACTCCCAAGAGTGACAAAATTCCCATTTAGAAGATTCAAACCTTGCAGTTTGTCACTTCAGCCTAAATTAATCAACTATTTTTAACATCACTTCATATTTCAGTTTCCCAGCAAATTTTCGGACCAATTAAATGATCTATAGTATCTGACTTTTTGCTTTCTTTTAGACGATTCTCATTTGATGTGCTTCAGCTCAACATCTTTGACTGGCAGAGCTAATAAAAACTAAATACTATTGCCTGTATTTTTTTTTTCAAGAAGAGGAGCTATTCTCTTCGTGTTTAAGTTAAAACTATGTCACAGGTCAAACAAAACTGCATTTAAAAGACATTTATTTGGATCGTTCAAGTAAAAATTTCAATTGACTGTTCAATTGAATGTTCTGAAGAATGCTGAAAACCCGTAAACACTGACTTCCATAGTAGAAAAAATAAATAGCATGCAAGTCAGGTTTTCAGCATTTCAAACAATTATCTTGTGTGTTTAACAAAAGAAAGAATATCAAAAAGGTTTGGAACAAGTGAAGGGAGAATAAATTATGATAGAATATTCATTTTAGGGTCAAATGTACTTGAATGTACAAATGAACCAAGGTTATAATAGTTTGGGATTTTCCATTAGTTTTAATTTCCTTGTTTAGATTTCCTTGTTTTATTAGTTTTTATGTTTTGAAATAGCTTAGTTTAGTTTTTATTAGGTTCAGTGTTAGTTTATTTATTTATTTTTTGTAAATTGGGATATTTGACAGGTGCAAGATTCAAAATCATCAGAATAAATATTGTATAATTAAAAACTCAACCAAAGATGGCCTACATTTTTTGACAAGAACACTACCATCTACCACTACCATCTACACATCCTTAAATTCAAGTACAACAGCCCACAAGATAGCAACCTTAAGTAAGATGTGTGCAAGGCTGCTTCTGAGGGTAAATACACAGTAGTGACGGAAAGTTTGGATCTTTAACGCAAACAAGGATCTTTCGTGGTAATCTTTCAAAGTTTGAACTTAACATATGAAAAATATGTAGTCAGCCATCATAAATTCAGTCAGTTAAAACATTACTATGATCTGAAAAGTTTCTTACAATTACCTTTTGCAGCCCAACTGAAGCATGATTCACTTATTTAAATTACGACTTTCTGTTATAAGATAAACGTGCGTTTCGCCAAATCCCACGCTGCAGTTGTTCAAGTTTAGTTCAGTCAAACGAAGGACATTTTTGCTATAATTTTAATTAGTTTTGTATGTACACAATACAGTTTCAGTTAGTTCTAGATTTTTTTATTTTTATTTCATTTAACGAAAATGTTTTTTCAATTCTAGTTTTCATTTTTTGTTCATTTTTGTTAACTATACTGTAATAACCTTGGCATGAACTATCCCTTTAAGCATGCTTTTAAATATTAAAACATCTTTTCCCACTCTCCCATGCACTTATCAAAAAAAACAGATAACTAAATATACAGGCTGCGTCCAAAACCGCATACTTCCATACTATATAGTATGCTAAAATCAGTAAAATCAGCTGAGTAGTATGTCTAAATTCATAGAATTCGAAAATCTGTATGTGAGAAGTACCCCGGATGACCTATTACTTCCGGCGAGATTTTGAAGTGTGCATCCCATGCACGCTGTGTTATCCCATGATGCCCCGCAGGAAAATTCATGAATGGGAGTGAAACAACGCAACTCACGAGGGTAGGTCACAAGATCATGACAAAATGGTGGATGTAGTACGTTAGAATTCTATTCATACTGCTCAGATTCATACTGTACAGAACACACTTTTCTAAAGGCTGAGTGTTATGTTTAAATTCAAATGCAGTACCTACTGAGTAGTAGGTAGTTTTAGACACAGCCATAGACATGTTAAAGACTCATTTTACCTCTCTTTGAGAGAGGAACTCGTGCTCCCATCCAGGCTGCTGTCTAGCTCCTCCCCATCTTCAGACTGGGACAGGGAAGGAGATTTGTCCACAGTATCTGAAGAAGGAGAGCAAGGAGCCTCACTTGAGCTGCTGCTTTCCTCACTCTGCAGTCTCCTTTCCTCACTGTCCTCCTCCTCATCCTGATCCTCTTCATTTCCATCAACAGCAGTCAGTTCCTTGCAGATGGTGGTCCTCTCCAGTTCGGCAGGTTCTAAATCCAGACTGGTTGAACGGCTCTTCTTTAGGATGCCTTTAATACTGCGCTGACCAGAGTCCTGTCTCTGCAAAAGCGCCGTGGCACCTGTGGGCTCTTTGTCCACATTCAGAGCTCCAGGGAGAATGCTTAAGTCCTCCGTGTGTGCAGTTTGCTGTCTCTCTCTTGTTTTCTGGTCATTATCTTTAGCCTAAAATACATAAGTAAAGCATTAAGGAAATTTAAATAAATAAAGGAACAAACATGCATTCAGGCTTCGACATTTTTTTGAAGGAAAGTTGTTTTCCTAATAGGAACCAGATGCATGTGTCCAACAAAAATAACGACTTTATTCAACAAATTTCTTCTCCTATATTCTTTGCATTCACTGGAACCCTGTGCATGTTGGACTCCATTGCTTCCTGACATATTACCCCAAACGTGCTTGTGTTTTGCTTCAAACACAGGAAAACACTTGCGGGACTTCAGTAGGATTACATCAGCACACAGTGTTTATAACCGTGCACAATATACTGGCACTGAGGATAAAAAAAATGTTGAACAAAGGTGTTATTTTTGCAATATACAGACACTGAGCGATGGAAACTGTTGAATTATGTTGTTATTTTTGCAATATACTGACACTGAGCGATGGAAACTGTTGAATTTCGTCAATATTTTCGCAATAAACTGTACTGACACTGAGCGAAGAAAACTGTTGAATTATGCCATTATTTTCACAATATACTGACACGGAGCGATGGAAACTGCTGACTTTTGTCGTTATTTTCGCAATATACTGGCACTGAGCGAAGGAAACTGTTGAATTATGCTGTTATTTTTGCAATATACTGACACTGAGCAAAGGAAACTGTTGAATTATGTCGTTATTTTTGCAATATACTGACACTGAGCGAAATAAACTGTTTAATTATGTCGTTATTTTTGCAATATACTGACAATGAGAGAAGCAAACTGTTGAATTATGTCGTTATTTTCGCAATATACTGACACTGAGCGAAATAAACTGTTTAATTATGTCGTTATTTTTGCAATATACTGACAATGAGAGAAGGAAACTGTTGAATTATGTCGTTATTTTCGCAATATATTGAAACTGAGCGAAGAAAACAGGTGAATTATGTCGTTATTTTCGCAATATACTGACACTAAGCGAAAAAACTGTTGAATTATGCCATTATTTTTGCAATATACTGACACTGAGCGAAATAAACTGTTTAACTATGTCATTATTTTTGCAATATACTGACAATGAGAGAAGCAAACTGTTGAATTATGTCGTTATTTTCGCAATATACTGACACTGAGCGAAATAAACTGTTTAATTATGTCGTTATTTTTGCAATATACTGACAATGAGAGAAGGAAACTGTTAAATTATGTTGTTATTTTCGCAATATATTGAAACTGAGTGAAGGAAACAGGTGCATTATGTCGTTATTTTCGCAATATACTGACACTGAGCGAAGGAAACTGTTGAATTATGTTGTTATTTTCGCAATATACTGACACTGAGCGAGAAAACTGTTGAATTATGCCATTATTTTCACAATATACTGACACTGAGCAAAGGAAACTGTTGAAATATGTCGTTATTTTCGCAATATACTGGCACTGAGCGAAGGAAACTGCTTAATTATGCTGTTATTTTCGCAATATACTGACACTGAGCGAAGGAAACTGTTAAATTATGTTGTTATTTTTGAAATATACTGACACTCAGCAAAGAAAACTGTTGAATTATGTCGTTATTTTCGCAATATACTGACACTGAGCGAAGGAAACTGTTGAGTTATGTCGTTATTTTTGCAATATACTGACATTGAGCGAAGGAAACTGTTGAATTATGTCGTTATTTTGGCAATATACTGACACTGAGTGAAGGAAACTGTTGAATTATGTTGTTATTTTTGCAATATACTGACACTAAGCGAAGGACACTGTTGAATTATGTCGTTATTTTTGCAATATACTGACGCTGAGCGAAGGAAACTGTTGAATTATGCCCTTATTTTTGCAATATACTGACATTGAGCGAAGGAAACTGTTGAATTA
>CAIGQZ010032280.1:8158011-8172543 GCA_903798205.1 Danio tinwini
TTATGCTGTTATTTTCGCAATATACTGACACTGAGCGAAGGAAACTGTTGATTAATGTTATTTTCGCAATATACTGACACTGAGTGAAGGAAACTGTTGAATTATGTCGTTATTTTCGCAATATACTGACACTGAGCGAAGGACACTGTTGAATTATGTCGTTATTTTTGCAATATACTGACACTGAGTGAAGCAAACTGTTGAATTATGCCCTTATTTTTGCAATATACTGACACTGAGCGAAGGAAACTGTTAAATTTCGTTGTTATTTTCGAAATATACTGACACTGAGCAATGGAAACTGTTGAATTATGTTGTTATTTTTGCAATATACTGACACTGAGCGATGGAAACTGTTGAATTATGTCGTTATTTTGGCAATATACTGACAATGAGCAAAGGAAACTGTTGAATTATGTCGTAACTTTTGCAATATACTGACACTGAGCGATGGAAACTGTTGATTTATGTTACTTTTGCAATATACTGACACTGAGCGAAGGAAACAATGTATTAAGTTATTTTACTTTTATGTGGCCACAAAAGAATTCTTGTAGCTTGAGAATATTCCAATTGAAACACTGAAGGCGTTTTTTCGGCGTTCTTGACTGTGAACAAGTTGGGAACCTTTCTGTCTATGGATGAGAAAGCTCTCAGATTTCACCTAAAAAATCTTCATTTGAATTCTAAAGACGAATGAAGGTGTCAGGAGTAAATCCTTCTGAACATTTCAGTACATTTCTGAAAAAAATACATAGAGGTGTCACTTTGTGTCTAAACGAAACAATGTTAAAATACAAAAGTTCAAAAAAGAAATGTGTCCTACCACTCCTCTAACCTGATAAAATTAACACAATGCAGCAGGGGCAAAGGGTGGGAGGATCAATCAAACTCTGGATCAGACAAGGTTATAATAGTTTTGATTTAATTTAAGATTTTTTTTATTCATTTCATGAAAAGTCATTAGGCTCAGAATTTGAAAACATAAAAGTTGCATATTAGACTGTATTAGAGTGTAAGGATAGTTAAGTCTATCCATAATATCAGAACCTGAGAACTGTTACGGAATTCCATGAGGCAAGACCACGAGAATTGTCAGGCACTAAAACAATAAACTTTCCAATCTGAGAAGAAAATCAGCTAGGTAACCAGTTGTTCAACTGTCCTAATCACCCATCCTGAGCCCCACTCTTTGCCCTTTACTTTACCTTCTCCACCAGAGCAGATCACACACATTCCACACAGAATGTCCAAGTTTTTAATATGGTGTATATTGTGGCTCTATATTCATGTTTGCTGTCATTTTAAAAGTCTCTGTGTGATTGGTAAAGTGGTTTTAATTTCACTGTAATATTTTACAACTTCCCTTATATCTGTTGATTTGGGTTTCGGCTTTGATAAGATCTTTGCCAGATGGTCCACTCCAAGGAAAATGGTCTTCACATCAACTCATGACCAGGCAAGGGTCTTTGTGATGCTTTTATTGTCCTGAATTTATGATTGTTTGTTGTGATTTGAGTATTTAAGGGAAAGGTGCAAAAGTGTCTGTGGGATCCTGTAGCCAGGATACCTCATTGCAGTGTACGAGTCTCTAAGCTCTGCATCAAGACTTATATGCTGCAACGGGATATCCTGGCTACAGGATCAGGTATTAAACTCTTAAATATATCTATGGGTAATTGATGTTATACATTACTGAATTGGCTTATTTTGTTGAATTATGTGTATTAGAATGGAAAATCTTTGCCTGACAAGTAAATGTAAAATTCTTGTTTAACTCTAGTATCTCCTGAAATAATTTAAATCTAGTAGATTGTTTAGGCTAATGTTTCCACAGCCTACGACCAGGATTGCTCATACAGTCAGGCTTAATGGATGGAGCATAGGCACAGCATTAGAGACCTGTTGATTTCTGACAATCACTGACTTAGTATGATATAATCTAGTGGCTAAATCAAACTTTCTTTATGTATAAGCAAGCATGGGGTGGCCTAATATTGCTTAAAGGAAATTCGTTTACAGTTATAATCTCTATCTAAGAACCAGAACTGGCGAGGATGTGTCTGTGAGCAGACGTAACTGGCCAGCATAATGACTCTAAGCGATATTGGGTAAATGATGAACCATTAACTGAAAATAAGGATTTATTAGGTTAATCGATCTAAATGAGACCAAATCATAACCTAAAAGGTGATCCCGCTTGGATTAGATGAATCTAAATTTTAATTATTATAAATTGGAGTCTGATTAAAATCAGAGTTGGAAACAAATTAAAATAAATTTTAACAAATAAAGCTATTTCTTTTCACATGCTAAAAAGGCTTACACACATTTAACTTTTTTAAAAATTAAGTTAAATCAATAAGTCAAATTGTCCTTTGATATCTACACAGTAGGTGTGTGGCTTAGGTAAATAAAAAAAATTAAGAAAGAAATGGTTTTATATGCTCATTTACTGCTCCATAAAACACCTGTAGAATCAGAAAGTCAACACTGACCATATTAGGACTGGTCATGAATATTAATGAGCTCCACTCTGACATGCCGCTTCTAAAGACAAACACACACACACACACAACATGAGCTGAGTGATTAGACATGGTTCAGCAGTCTGTGTTTTTGCCGACACATACGCATAAAATTTTACAATAAACAATGATAAATAACAGAAGTTACAATTAAACATACTTTATGTCTCTTCAGGGTGGAGCTGAATAAATGTATAATCTGTTAATCCTGCATTTTGCATCCTGTTGCGAGTTTGATCATGTCTCATGCAGTCGTTGCTCAGTAACACATAGTAAACAATATGTACCTCCTGTTTTCAAAAAATAAAAGTCCCACACACATAGTAAGGTAAAGATAAATCTAAAAATAACTAAGGGAGGAAATTATCATTGTTATCTCACTAGGAAACGTTGTGGCTTATAAAACACAGCCTGAGGCATGCATATTAATGATCCCAGAGCAACATTTCTGTATGTGTTTTGGCTAGTGATCTCCTAATGACGTGGCTGCTCCTCATGACGTCAAACTTGAGCTAAAGTATATGCAAATGCTGAAGGCGTGCTTTGAAAGCCACACAAAAGTCTGTTTTGTGTTCTGATTGTCCACTGGGGTTTTTACACTCATGAATTTTACATGAGAACGAGTAATCAATGGTATATTAGGCTCACAGTATGCCCATTTCCATATACTGATCTCTTCTTGTTTGACTAGATATACAGTAGGTTGTTTTCACATGACATTATTTATGACACGTGAGACTCCTATGGAGGGCAGGAAGTGATTCCTCTACATCGCAATCTGAACATCAATATGTTTTTGTTTTATGTTGTTTATAATTGTTTAAATCTGCCAATTTTTTGTATTTATATATATTTTTTATGGTTTAAGTCATATCTCGCAGAACATACTCAGTTTGTCCAAATTAAGGATTTTAAGTCAAGATCTCAGATTGTCACTACTGGTGTCCCACAAGGTTCCGTATTGGGTCCACTCCTGTATATCTATTGCATCTTGGTCACATTTTTAGAAAATACAACATACAATTCCACTGCTATGCTGATGACACAACTCTACCTGTCCACTAAGCCCTCCAGTTCTTTTCCTCCTTCTGCTTTGAGCAAATGTTTGCTAAAATTTAAAAATCTGGCTTTCAGCTACCTTTTTAAAATTGGATAGCGACAAAACCGAAGCCCTTCTCATCAGGACTAAAAGTGTTTTGATTAAAGCTGATAATTTTACAATAGACATTGATAATAGCACAATTTTTCCCTCTGTGCAGGTAAAGAGTTTTGGTGTCATCTTGGATAGCACACTCTCATGCACTGCATATTTCCATCTGCGTAATATCACTCGTATCCACCCTTCTCTCACAATAGGGCTGAACGATATGGCATAAATTTATATCACAATAGATTTCTAAATTTCGGTCGATACGATATAATTCTGATATCAATATGGACAATATTAAAAAGAAAAAAAAAAACTGCCAAGATTGCACACAATGGATGTCTGTACCTACAAATGTTCGCAATCTGAATTTGCAAAGTCAATAATACCTCCAGGCATTATATATATAATATAATATAATATATATATATATATATATATATATATAGACATAGCTTGTGAGGGTTAGCTTGACCAATGTGATTAACAGAAAATTTTATCAACGTTTATTTTTTCTTTGTTTTTGTATATGCTGAATATTTAACAATCAAAATAATACCAACATCTTACAATTATGACATCCACATCATTCAAAAAAAAAACATAGAAAAAGGTCACATTAATATTTGCAATAGAAAAACTGTTGTTTGAGTATATTCTGGTTGAGATATTCTGTTTATCTTAAATGTTCTTTAAGGGTTCTAGCTGTCTATTTACGTTTGTGTATTATTACCTAAATAAATTTAAAGGTTTAACATAAAACTATTTCTTATATATTTTATATAGTCTATTTATATAGACTAATATACTATATTATTTTATATAACACATTTTCATTATTTAACAGATTTAATAGCTCTATTAATCACATTCTTTCTTTTTCAAAGCTTTGCAATAACCTGATTTCTGATAAATATGTTTGTAAATTTTATTTTGTAAGTGCGCGAGTGCTATATGCCAGCATGCAGAGAATTTATGTGTACGTAAGTGTTAATGTGGGTGTTTATGCAAGGATCGAGTATATGCAAGAATCGGGTTTATATGTATGTGCGTGTGATAATGCTGCAGTATATGCAAGAATCTGGTTTATATGTATGTGCGTGTGTTAATGCGGGAGTATATGCAAGGATTGAGTTTATATGCATGTGCGTGTGTATGTGGGTGATTGCATGCATCAAGTTTATATGTAGGCTATATGCGCAAGTTTCATGCCTTTTTGGCATGTAATAAACATTTTTTCAATACATCCATGTGTATAAACTTTTTTTTAAACGTGATAATTCATTTGACAGCACCTATAAAGATTAAATACAGGCCTAGCTTTGTGCATAAATATGTTACATAAAAATCTGATTTAAACACCACCACACTTATACAATATCCAGGAGAGTATAAATAATGTACCCTGCCATGTAATCGCTGCAATGAAATCTCAGACTTTTTTTTGCAGTAATCCATGTCTTTACTGGCATTTCAGCAGAATAAACAATCGTAATGTTAACATCTTTATGTGCAGCAGCGGTGATTGTTTTGTTGATGTTCATTAGGTTTGTTCCCCTAACCAAAATAAATAAATAATATAATGTAGACTATGCGTCTACACTTTTGTATGCTTTCATCTGTTATTTTGCATGATGTCTGAAAGATATCCGCATGGGGGAAAAACCTAACTTTACAGGGAGTACAGAATTATTAGGCAAATAAGTATTTTGACCACATCATCCTCTTTATGCATGTTGTCTTACTCCAAGCTGTATAGGCTCGAAAGCCTACTACCAATTAAGCATATTAGGTGATGTGCATCTCTGTAATGAGAAGGGGTGTGGTCTAATGACATCAACACCCTATATCAGGTGTGCATAATTATTAGGCAACTTCCTTTCCTTTGGCAAAATGGGTCAAAAGAAGGACTTGACAGGCTCTGAAAAGTCAAAAATAGTGAGATATCTTGCAGAGGGATGCAGCACTCTTAAAATTGCCAAGCTTCTGAAGCGTGATCATCGAACAATCAAGTGTTTTATTCAAAATAGTCAACAGGGTCGCAAGAAGCGTGTGGAAAAACCAAGGCGCAAAATAACTGCCCATGAACTGAGAAAAGTCAAGCGTGCAGCTGCCAAGATGCCACTTGCCACCAGTTTTGCCATATTTCAGAGCTGCAACATCACTGGAGTGCCCAAAAGCACAAGGTGTGCAATACTCAGAGACATGGCCAAGGTAAGAAAGGCTGAAAAACGACCACAAGGGCAGAGAGCTTCAGTCGGACTCAGAAGCCAGCAAGGTGGAGGTGGAGTACTGGTTTGGGCTGGTATCATCAAAGATGAGCTTGTGGGGCCTTTTCGGGTTGAAGATGGAGTCAAGCTCAACTCCCAGTCCTACTGCCAGCTTCTGAAAGACACCTTCTTCAAGCAGTGGTACAGGAAGAAGTCTGCATCCTTCAAAAGAACATGATTTTCATGCAGGACAATGCTCCATCACACGCGTCCAAGTACTCCACAGCGTGGCTGGCATGAAAGGGTCTAAAAGAAGAAAAACTAATGACATGGCCTCCTTGTTCACCTGATCTGAACCCTATAGAGAACCTGTGGTCCATCATCAAATGTGAGATTTACAAGGAGGGAAAACAGTACACCTCTCTGAACAGTGTCTGGGAGGCTGTGGTTGCTGTTGCACGCAATGTTGATGGTGAACAGATCAAAACACTGACAGAATCCATGGATGGCAGGCTTTTGAGTGTCCTTGCAAAGAAAGGTGGCTATATTGGTCACTGATTTGTTTTTGTTTTTGAATGTCAGAAATGTATATTTGTGAATGCTGAGATGTTATATTGGTTTCACTGGTGAAAATAAATAATTGAAATGGGTATATATTTGTTTTTTGTTAAGTTGCCTAATAATTATGCACAGTAATAGTCACCTGCACACACAGATATCCTGAACTAGAAACTAAAAACTACTTCCAAAAATATTCACCTTTGATATTAAAGAGTTTTTTGGGTTCATTGAGAACATGGTTGTTTTTCAATAATAAAATTAATTCTCAAAAATACAACTTGCCTAATAATTCTGAACTCCCTGTATAGTAATTTATAATAAACATGTTTTTGAAACACATAGTGAAGTGTATGTACAACTTTTTGTTAATGAATGCTACCACCGAATACTGTAGCACAGTAAACTGATAAACGTTAGTGTAAACTGTGGTGCATTGTGATGGTGTATAATTACAGCGAAGAAAACTGAAGCCTACCGAATAATTTGTTTATTACTACAGTTGTGTCATACCACAGCAACAATATAATTATTACGACAGTTTAATTCAAGTAATTATCTATAGTATGCTTCCAAATACTTCAGTATTTAGGCTACTATAGTATTTCTTATGTAAATTAACAGCTTATACAGTATATAGCGCCTTGATCACAGGAAAATATATTTTTGTTCAGTAGAAAACTCAGCCCTCTTCATTATATAAGGATCATACCCAACATTTGTGGTTATTTTCTATTTATATCTCCTTTGAAATATTGTATACATCGCAAAAATACAGACTTTCCTCTGTGTCTCCCATTCAGTTTTTTACTCCCTGCCCTCCATGTGAATTCCGCACATCACCAGAACCAAGAAAGTGATTGAAAACAACTTATACCCAGATTTCCTTTATAGGACATCTTGAGCTTCTGTCAAAACTGTAATTTAAAAAATTTAATATTTTGAAATAAACAATACAATTTCCTATATTAGTTTCAGCAAAACCAATGTGTTAGAAGAAATTCTATTAAAACAATTAGTGCCTTGTTTTGTGTCATGTTGGTTGTGTAAGTGAAACTTTGTGAAGAAACAATCTGACTGCTTTTTCAACAGAACTTCACAATAAAGACTGCTAAACTAATACATAGTTTTGAGCTTATTTTTGTAGTAAAAAAAGACAGCCTGTATATGTGGTTTCTAGTTCTGTGATGATTTATCAAAACATTGGGAAGAACATTTTTGATTCACCCTGATTGGGTGAATTAAACTCTTGAAATCCTCATGCATGCAATACAATAAAAATAAAATAGTACTGATGTTCAATGTGCTAGGTACAGGAGCTGTCACTGGGGCAGTACCTTTTCAAAAGAAACATATTTGTACCCAAAGGATCCACAGTGGTACCGAGTGCATATTAATACCCACATGGTATAATAAAAAGTACCTTTGAGGTACCATTATGAACCCTTCAGGTACAAATATGTACCTTTTGAACCCCAGCGACAACTCCTCTACTTTTATTTCTGAGAGTGAAGTAAACTACTTTGTGGAGCAGACAAATTCTAAAATCATCTTCAAGAGTGTGTACAATGGTTGCTTACCATTTGATCTCTTGCATTTACAACATCCTTGTTGCTTGCATCCTCCTGTCCTGCAGTGAAAGACTGCAAGTGGGGTATCTTCTCATCCTGTTTGCAATTCTTTCTTTCTTTGACAGTTTCCTCACCCTTGTCTGAAGAGGAATAGCTGCAGAGAGCAAGCATGCTTTGGTGAATCACATTTAATGAAAATCATTCTGTAAAAAACAATAGTCTATTAATCCAAAAACCTGAGCAGTTGCAATTAGTGGCGATTAGGGCATAACAAAACGACTATTCAGATAGGTCATGCAGTATGAGGAATCATGTTGCATTACATCAAGTTAATCACTGTGAATGTTTACACTGTAGGGTGACTCATAGCAATATCTGCTGCCAAACACAGTAAATAAAACAAGAGCATTAGGTCCAAATTCCACAAATTCAACACTCAACTCTCGCACAAACACAAACTTATAATCTACACTATTACCTCAGACTAGCTGAAAAGAAAATGTAAATCATGTTGAAAGCATGCGCACCCAAAACCACACACATTTAAAACCAACAAATTGTTATTCATGTATACTGTTTAAAGATATCAAAACTATTAAAGATATCAAAGTGCATGACAAATGGAAAAGAAAAAAACTATCTTTAGTCAGTAATTCCTGCACACTTTACACAATGTACTCCAAAAAGTCACAGTAGATGTGTAGAAATCACTTGTTACACATTTAAAGACTTTGGCAACCTTTAAAGAATAAAAAAAAACCTAAACTGAGAAATGTCCTGTTGAGGTTGTGCTTGTGGTGAAAATTTGCTGTACATTTATTTACTCTCAGGCCATCCAAAATCTAGGTGACTTTAGAGTGAAAAAGCAGGTACAGGTACAATCACATTATGTTGTATAACTCCAGATTAACTATGCATACGCTTACCAGCTCTACCACCCTGCTTGCACTGTCATTTTTCTGATACTGATTTCAATGTACTGTATTAATGCACACCTTTTGTAAAGCTGCCTTGAAATAATAATAATTATTATTAAAAACCATCTATCAAAATATCTGAAAATGATTTATAACATTATTTACAGTAAACCAAGTACAGCGTGAGCCAAACTACTCTGAAGCTCGAGCTTTCTATCACACAATGACATATTCATGGTAAATCTGGTGCGAACTAAAAGTATACTTGTTAACACACATCCTCACTTACTGTTGTATACAATGGCTTTGGTTCATACGTATTTTTTGTTGTTGTTGCATATTTCTTCATATGACAGAACGTTTGAGCTTCAGATTCATTTGCTGTGGTAATAATGTCCATTTTTTTGTACAAACCGATCATTTTGATTTACCAGATCACAATATATTGATATAAATAAATGACTTAAGTGAGTTTATTAAAAAAAATCTTTACATTTCCACTAAAAGAATGAAAGAAACTAAATAACTTAAATCATATATGAACTGTGGGCGAGTAAATTAACTGCAGATTTTAGGTTTTAGGTATATATATATATATATATATATACATACATATATAGCACTTTGACTGTGTAATGTGAGGGACGCTGACAACTGAGATGAGGATCCTGAGATGAGTCAACAGGGTCAAACAGGTACATGCAGAGCAATTCAAAGTTGTGGTCAATAAACAGGTGAGCGATCGGGACAGGCAACATCAACAATAAAACAAAAAAAGGGTTAAAACACGGCTAGACAAAACAAGGGAAAACACATTGTTTGTGTGTGTGTGTGTTTGTGTGTTTGTGTGTTTGTGTGTGTGTGTGTGTGTGTGTGTGTGTGTGTGTGTGTGTGTGTGTTTTCTAGGTAATAAATGGATGAATGATAAACTTAAGCTGTGTGTCTGTGTCCTAAGCGAAAAACCGAAACAGGCATGTTCTTGTGGTGCATGACAGGATTTGTAGTTTATATGGTGACAGGATAGTCCAAGTGAAAGTAAATGATTCCCAGTGATCTACAAGCCTAGATCGCTGGTGATTATGAAAGATTAAGCATGTAAGTGAATCAAACTCAACTTTAGACTAAAACTACTGGACTTCTTCAAAATGAACAAACTTGTTTTTAGAGACATGCTTTTTATGTTGTAACATTTTGTCATTTGTACTCTTGAGATTTTGACAAGATTATCTGTCTTTAAAAATAATAAATGTATTAATACAACTACTTTGCCTTTGTTTTTGATTACACTGTAATTTTAGTGTAATGCATTTGAGTCAATATAATTTTAAGTAAAATATTTGTTTATTGTGAATGTCAATTTTACAGCCTTTTTAATGTAGTCATTACAACATCTTGGATTTTGGTGTATTTACAGGATTTTATTGGCAAATTTAGTTGCCAGATAAATACTGTAATTTGGAATTGCAAAAAGAGTACCGTAATGTAAATTACAAGTACATTTTGTATTGTTGTAACAAAACAACAAGATACAGTAGTTCATCTTTATCTGTAAATTGCTTAAAAATATCAGACTGTAATCTGTTTTACAGCAATTCACAACTTTTAAAAGACTTTACTGGCAATTTTTTGGCAAGTAATTTCTGTTAATTTATTACAAGTTTCCTTACTATATACATTGAATAGCTGTTAGAGGTCTAACTGTTGTTTTCAGGAAAGTATAGTCTCACCATACACCCTCAATTCACTGGTCCCTTACTACAATAGCTCACTAGCATTGTCAACTATTGCTGGTGATATAAAAATTGTCATCTAGTGGGCTGATTTACTTATTTTAATCATTGTCTACTCTTTGACATTATGGGAGATTTCTGATTAATTTTGTATCATTTAGGGTAGTAATTTGGCTCTCCATAGTAAGTTGACAAACTATTATGAAGGAATGTGAACAGATTTTATGCAATAAACATTAAGAGCTCAAGCCCTATTAAGACACAGACATAAGAATAAGCATATGAATCTCAATGGTGACAATAAAAAAATAATATAAAAAAAATCATGCCAAGTGCCATCATAGTACAAAACTCCCAGCATGCATAGCAGCTAAAAAATATACAGCTGAATGTTCTTACTATTTTCTATTTCTATTTGCTATTGTTGACTTGTTTTTTTGTTTTTTGTTTTTTTGTATATTTCCAGTTAATTTTGATTAAGAGGTCTTGTTAATATGACAAAAATAAAGTCACAGTGGTAATTAAAAAATGTATCTGGTAATGCTGTTTGTAAAAATTTGTATCCACTGAGATACTAAGATTTTGAGAGATCAAATGTTTTTTTGTTTAGTTTTTTCAGTTGATTTCATCTTTGGATTTATCTGTAAATTGTGTTTCTCTGCTTTTGTTTCTATTTCCTTCAGTGATTCTGCTTGCTAATCATTGTTTTTCAATGCTCAATCCTCATATCCTTTGAATTAGTCCTTGATTTTTACACAGTGGTATGAACCGCCAATTTCTCTGGCATATGTTTAACCCTTCCAGCTGCAACAAAGCACTAGGAAACAACCATACACTCTCTCATTTACACACAGACTAATAGACTATGGCAAATTTAGTATATTCAATTGACCTGTAGCGCATGTCTTTGACTTGTGGGGGAAATTGGAGCAATCCTTATTCACCTAGACATTATTTATTCCATTGGCTTTAACAATGCTTTTTAAAACTGAGATTTGCTGTTGGATTCAAAAGGTTAAAATGTGTTTAATTAAAATGTATTTTAATGATAATATTCTATGAACTGAATTTTCTTAAGCAAACAGAAGATAAAATAGATGACAGACAATCATGTTGTGTTTTTCGGGTCGCCATTGTGCTGGAAAATAAATATATAAATAAATAAATACATAATAATAAAAAAGAAAGAAACACTGATGATTTGATTGATGTTGTTTTAACTAAAGGTGACTGTGTAGTATGCAATGGTGAGAATCTCTTTGCTAAGTTTAATCAAATTAATATGTGCTGCTTTTACCGACAAGAGATTTGACTTGAATTAATGACTTTGTATTAGTCAGTATTAGGGCCTCACAATAAATCCTTCTAGCATTGATATTTTGAAATGTGCACAACAGCAATAGTCGCAAAGATATGCAATGTTGAGTCTCAATTATAGTTGAACAGAATTGTATTTAATTAATTTATTTATATGGAATTTCTATGATTTGTGACTTAGATTTTTAATTTTGTTTCCAGTTCAAATATACCGTACATTTCAAAGCAAAAAAACAGATTATTTAACTCACGCCTCTTGTTTTAAGGAAAAATTCTTAATTTTGACTCATTCCTGTTGACAGTGAAAACAAAACAATATTTTTACTTAGGAATTTTTAGACTGATTTATTTAAACTAAAAACGAGACAAAACTAAGTTAGAAAAGGTGATTATTCAAATTATATACCTGATTACAGATCCCAGTTAACCATCAAATAGCGCTATTCATACTATCTTGTGAATCTGTATATATACAGCAATATTTATCGCAGAAAAATAAAATGTTGCAGTATCAGATTTTTCAAAATCGTGCAGTCAGTATTTTTTTTTTAAATAGACTAAAAGTAAAAAACAATATACTAAAAACTAAAGACAATATTCTATAAAAAATTCTTCCTGCCTTATTTTTTTAAGTTGAATCAAATGAACTTTTCCATAATCATATGTACTTATCAAACTGACTAAAAATATTAATTAAAACTTTGCATAACCTGATTAACTGACTAAAATGAGGTAAAGTAACATAAAACATTTGAGTCAAGACTAAGACTTTGTCATATATTTTTTACAGTGTATGCTCACTTTATTTACATGTTATCAATATAGGTTCATAAACAAATGATGGTTGGTCCATTTAAGTGCAGATGGTTTTTGCAAATAAAATGAGTTAATGAGTTAAAAACAGTTCTGTAAAACTAAGGTTTGCTACAATCTTTTTCACAGTAGAATTCTGGCAACCACAGCTGCTGGGATTTTACCTTAAATGTAACTTCTTTTTTTAAACAGTGTGGCTGTAAACTGTTAGAAAAATACTCTCCAACTGAGAATAGCAGCTGGCTAGAACAATTTGGGACCCCTGCTTTACACCCAGAAAATTATAAGCAGACTTTTAAGATCTGAAAACTGCAGTTCGCTGTGTGCCAACGAACCAGAAACATCTACCACATACACATAAAAAGAGAAACCCTGTGCAATCCAAAAGGTATTTATTTTTCATGTACACTTGATCAGACACTACAAACACAGACATTTTTACAGCCATCTTTGTGGATATGTGCTTAACTTCGTGTATCAAAAAGGTCTACATAAAATATATATATTTATAAATATATTATTAGGTGTCCTTAAAAAATATGTACTTACTCTGAAATTAATAATTTGTTCCAATGTACCTATTGTGTAATACATGTTTTTACACACTTATGATTGATTAAATGCCTGACCTGCAATAACATCTGCAATCAATGTTTTGTAATTACAATGTTGACCAATCTTTACACCTTAACCTACCCCTTAAAGCTACCCATACCACAAAACCTGTCCCTACTCGTGTCCCACAAGAGAGCCAGAAGAGAGCCAGAAGTTCTGCAATATATTAGGAACACAGAAAATACATTGTATTTCATTTTGGATGCAATTAAATAGTAAATGCCACCTAATAAAATGTGGGGAAAAAAGGTTTTCTTTTTGACTATAAAATGAGGTTTT
Organism: Danio tinwini; assembly: GCA_903798205.1. Classification (NCBI taxonomy): domain Eukaryota; kingdom Metazoa; phylum Chordata; class Actinopteri; order Cypriniformes; family Danionidae; genus Danio; species Danio tinwini. The sequence goes on from CAIGQZ010032280.1 coordinate 8,171,697, forward strand.
ACTATACTTCACTGTATCTCACAATATAAGTTAAACACACATGTACACTTACACGCACATTGTGCTGTGAGAATGGAGCCAAACGAGGTGCGATCCAGAAATCTTGAATCTAATGTTCTGACAAAAAGTCTGTTTTTTTTGTACCGTAACATGTCTGTCTTGTGTATAGTGACACCCTATCAAATCCATAACACCAGCTTTTAGAACAACGGCTTTAGTAAAATATCTGTTCCAGAAGCACTTGTTTTGAAAGTGTTTTGTCCTTATTTTGCATGAGATATTCATAAAGTACAGACAAGGTTGGTAATACCGAGTGCTTAGTCATGATGCAGCCATCCGGTGAAGGGTAGCAGATGTGTGTTCTTTAGTGTAATAAGAAGCAGACCTCCACATTTAATATATCAGCCTCACTATGTCTAGAAGCATGTGAATGTGCCACCCACACATAAACACATAACAACCTCAGAAACATGTCATGCTTTAAACCACTGGTTTACCTTCTGGAAAGCTTATCATTAAAGTTGAAAAACAGACACACAACACACACACACACAGTCAGCAGGCTTCACTGAGATGCTTATCTGACAGGCTTTTTGCATTCATCTGCTATGACTCACTGCCTCCTGGCAGGAAACAAAACTAAACCAGCACAGAGGATCACTAACTCCTAAACCTAGGCTTGCTGGATCACCTCAGATGGAATATAGGCAAATGAAAGGAATAGTTCACCCAATATATTACTCAGACATATTTTATGCTAAACCTGTACTGTTTGCATTTTCAATTTTAATTCATGGGTGGATTACATTTTTTATATTATATTTTGGATATATATATATATATATAT
>CAIGQZ010032280.1:8177543-8216031 GCA_903798205.1 Danio tinwini
GGAATATATATATATGTATATATATACATATGTATATGGAATATATATATATATGTATATATATATGGAACTAATCAAACCAACTATCCAGACCGATAATGACGCTGACTCTTAAATTGGACACTGTTTAGCTAGTCTTAGCAATCTACACACAAAAGGGACTTCTTTGTTGATGGAACCCAGATCCAGAAATAATAACTTTCTTTGGGTGAACAAAATGTTCATGAACTTCTACAAACGTGTTAACAGCCATGGTCAGATTTATTTTTTTTCTTGACGGGCAAAATTATCTTTTAAGAATTTTCAGGAGGCATTTCTAATTAACTGTATGTGTGTTGTTTTTATGTCAAAAGTTTGCTGAATGCAAAGTGAATGAACTGTTATCAAAAACAACAAACTGTTCTGAGCGCATTACAGGACAGGAGCTGCAACATTATTGTCAATGTATTCTCCTGATGTTGTAGTAACAGTTATTTATGTTGTTTAAAAGTTTTGGGAAAAATGGCATATCATAATCTGGCTATGCAGACAACTGTCATTTTAACTGTACCATTAGTTAATGCAAATTATGCAACAATGTCCTTTATAATCAATATACAGTAGCTGTTAAATGAATCTGTTATGGGCTGTTTACACATGGCCACCTCATGCCTTTGAAAAAAAAGTTAAGGCATTTGTAACCTTTTTATCTTGAATTTGTTCATTTTGATAGCATTATTGCCCAATCCCTGCTCATTTTTAACCATGTCCAATGTGGTTGAATCCCAATTAATGCAGTAGGTCGTGCCAGATTCTACTGTATCAACAATACTTAGTATTCAGACATTCTATTTATTTGGCATACTGCATTTTCAACATACAAAATTAGAAGCAGGGGAAAAGAGAGAGAACAGTCAGCATGTCACATTAAATCTGGTTAAGAAATACCGCTGGTCCACACCAGATGGTTCTGCAGATGGTGTCCTTTGAGTGGATTCTTTATTCATACAAGCATCTACTTATATTCATGTTGTGTTTACTTACTTTTGAGTTTCAACAATATAAGCAATGGTTATCCAAACTGCAAGTCATATAAAACGGTCTAAAGTCTATTAAATTAAACAAGTGCTAATGTTTGTCCTGGATTTGGTCTTTGTGCAAAAAAAAATTCTATGTATCTCTGTTCTGTACATTTTCAGCCACATTGCTTTCATGCTAAGTGCAGATTCTATAATAAAACGTCAAGGCTTGACAAATGTCCAATTACTAGTTAATTATGTAGACAAATGCTAAAATCTGCTGAGTTCACACATTCAAACAAATGACTTAATCTCAAAGCACTCTCCACAAATGATGGTTCGAGAATACAGCACTGTAATCCAGACCAACTATTAAAGCAAGGGTATGGCTTTAAGGGCCACGTTCTGAACAGGCAGGAGTAATCTTAATTTCACATTAAAAAAAAATAAAACAAAAAAATGGCTGTACTTGCATGTACTTTTCATCCAAAAAGACATCATAAGTGCAACAATTACCCCATTTGCTTTATGACATATTATGATTTAAATGTGAACGAATTACTAGAGTGCATTACACTTGAAACATGCCACAAACCAAATGCCAAAAAGCCTAAAACGTTTTTTCTTTGAACAGCCTATTACAAAGAAATCACATGACACAAATCCCTGATGTATTAACTACAACAAATTCTACCTAATCAAAATGAATCATTTCGCTTCACATCATATCCTTAAAATTCTTATTAAAATTGTATTTAATCTTTAACAGCATTTTGATCAAATTATATTGTTCATTTCCTATTTAAAACAAACATTTCACTGCAACCAAGTACACAAGTAACGCCTCGTCTATTTTGTAAAACATACCAGATAAAAGTGTTGAACAAGGAAACTCAATTCCCTAAATTCCTTTGGGGGTCTGGATCTACTCTTAACTATCACACACTTTAAACTGAATAAGCTCTCAGGAGAACTGGCTGGCGGTGTGCATTTGCACATCTGTGAGGCTGCTTGTGTTTTTCCCGCTGTATTGTACACACCAATGTTGTCATTAATAAAGTCATAATTTCACTTCAAATACTGCATTACATTAAACAGGAAAGATTATTGAACTCATCTGCCATCAATAATCTTTTGAGTGGAGTGTCATTAACTCATATTTATTATTATTTTTTAAATTAGGTTTAATATGATTGGTCATTTTCAAATTCTGCTTTGACAAACAGTCAGCAGTGAGAGTGTAAAATAAAAGATTAAAGTCTGACTGGTAAACAAATAATGTCAGAGATTAAAAACCTTCGGTTTCGGTAAAACATGTACAACTCTGGTGTGTGCACTCCCTCTCATTTCAATCTCAACAGTACTAAGAGACAAGCCATCACACCTCTGATGGAAAAGCAGCATGATTCCTGGCTCGCTGTAAGCACTGGCCTGACAGTGGAAAGCTGCTTTTTTTCCACTTTCATTCACCAGCTTGGCCCAAAACAACTTTCCAATAACAACATGACAAGAGTTGTCACAATTAACATCACTGGTAAACGTATATCACATCACATCTTAATTTTCACTGTGTAATTTGTCAAATGATATAGTTATGGTTTTGGTACTAGACTGCAGTGGGAATAACACAGACATTTATATAAGCAACAATAATCCTTAACCTACTTGAGTTTTTTTATATAATAACTAAAACTAACTATTATTTTGAACAAAAAATAAAGGAAATTGTGACATATTTATACACACACAATGACTATGGTTACATGGACATCAGTAATTTAATTATTTGCCTTAATCTGAATAAGACAATAATATGATTAAGTTGTTTACATTAGTAAGTTAAGTTGCTTTTTGAATATTCCTTACATGATCTCGTTTTACATGTTATAGCACATAATTTGATTAACATCATTGCATCACCACTACATTTCCACTGGAGTTTCATGCTATTTTGTCTGTTTCATTTTTAATTTGTCGACTTTAACTGCAGTTTGGCACTTTCACTTTCATTCAGGAACATTTCATGCAAGCCCACCAAAACCAAACAAGATAATGGATGCAAGTATGAACTGCTTGTTTTAATGGAATTTGATACCGCACGTTGTATTGGGAAAAAAACCCTAATTTCACAATACAGGTGTCTGTGGTTCTTCACTGACTCAGTAGTCGCAGACAATAGTGCCAAACAGCCATATGTGTATAGACCATCATGTCGCAAAATGCGGCATACACCACGTTTTATTTTGATATCTTTTTAATTTGATTATGACTTTAGTCACATTAAGGTCATAACAAAAACACTGTTTTTCACATGGTAGACTCTTAATAAGAGTATTGTCTTAATTGTATCAAAATGGGATTTTTGGTGACCATTTAAACGTACCCAATATTTTTTATGCAAGTTCTGCTTTGTGACTAATTCAAATAAAATACCAAATAGAAATAATGTATCCCTGGTGTATAATCTTATGTGTTCTATAATAGATTTTATAAACAGTATTAAAGTTTATATTATTGTCCCTGAGGTCTCTTAATCAGGACCACATTTTCATTTTCTTATATCGGCCACACAATAAGAAAGTTTAGATTTTCTTATAAATAATAAAAAAAATTATAAAAAAGGTAATTTAGGGTAAATTAACAGCAACTTTTATTTTTTGTTTATTTTTTATAGGGACACTCAAGACGTGGTGACTTTGTTGTCTGTAGAAACAAGATTTTTAGGTGATTTGGTGGTCCTGTTGAATCACATACTGCAAGTACAGTAGCCATTCCTTTGAGGGTCCAAAAAAGTAAAACAAAGCAAAACTAAATCAATATGTGTGGCTTGTGTCAATCTTTGTGCTTGCTCTTTGGCAGATTTCTTTTTGAGAGAGAGAGTTTCACTGTGGAGAAGTTTTGGTGCTGGTTCATGGCTACAAAAGATGAAGTTTAGCAAACCAAAGTTGGCACCTTTAATGACTCATTTCCACTAAGTGTTACAGTATGGTACAGAATGGTACAGGTCACCTTTATCAAACTTGTGCCTCCACTTCCGAATGGTACCAATGTACTCTTTTGGTAGGCTTGATGATCGACAAAGTTGCAGTCAACATCATTCTTGCTTTAAGTTCACATATCGTATGAGAAGAACTTCTTACTAAACAAATAATAATACAATATTTTAATGAATAGGACTTCTGCTTTTTACATTTTCCTGACAAAACTTAACAACCAAAGCCAATCCTAAAGTGTTTTGGAAGTAAAGAAACAATTGGTGGCAATGGCCAGAAAAACTGGACTTTACTTAGGCTGCTACCAGTATTTGTTGATGATTGTACAGCATGAGGGGAATTCTAATGTTGTTAAAGAGCACAGAACAATTGGCTGTTCCTTCAAAACATACAGACGAGTCTATTCATGATTTATGTTGCAAAACAACAGAGCACAGGGAATTGCTGCAATCAACATTCTCTGATTTCAGACTGATACAAAATCACCATTTCACCCATTGCACCAACTAAAAGAAATTACACTAACATTGGCTGTCAAAAATTAGGGAATTGTACTATCTTGACTTAAATTAATTTGTCAAACCCACAACTGAAATGGACAAAGTTAAATCTTGTCAAAGTTAAAATTGTGTTGGGGCCTCACGCCGGCTGCATCTGGTCATGTCTCGACTAAAAAGCTGCACCAAAACACACCAAACAGATGTCAACTGACTGTAACAAGCATGTGTTTTCTGCGCCTGCTTTAGAGTATTTTTCCTTCCATACCCACAAGGAGGCATTAGTTTGTACTGTCATTCCATAAGGAGAAATCAGGGGTCCGATTACTCAATCAGCTACAATTGGTTATTGACAATTTGAGACAATCCAGGATCGTTTAGTTCTTCAAAATTCTTCCAAGAGTTGTTGTCATAGCAACAGTTCTGGTAGCTCAAACCTGCTCAGGAGTTATTGAGTATCATATTTAATAAACTGTTTCTTATGAATTTTATGTAATTTTGCTCACATGGATAATTGAATATTAACCAGATGATGTCATTCCGCAGCTGTGCCGTCAGCCAATTGTTGCATTGCTGATCGTGATTTCAAGGATCGATAGATCTGTCCTTCACAACACACGCATCGATCTCAGAAATGTTTATTCAGACATTTTAATCTGATTCACAAACTTGCTTGATGAACCAAATTAGCCAGAGATCAGTTATCAAGATTTAAAAATTCAGGATCTGTCAAATCATCTTAGATCATATAAGCGAGGTACGAAGAACAGACCCCAGAACTAATGCTGCACACAACAAACCTTAAACAACAACAGCAACAACAACCTTAAAGTGCTTATGTACCATTTTAATAGGTCTTCTCCCTCACCACAGAGGAATGCGCTCATGCAAAAAAATCTGCTAATCCATATCATCTGAAAATATGTAAGAAATACAATAAAATAATAGCCAGCTGCTTCGTGTTCACTCTTCTTATTTGCTTTGTTTCATAATTTCAGTTTTTGTTCTAGTGCTCTGATCCGTAGCTAAACAGCCAATCAGAGCACTCTCTTTCACCAACAGTGATTTTACATGCTGAATCTCAGCAATCTCAGGCACTAACATGAGCTATTCTGGCTTTAGAGTAGAGATCATTAATATTCACAACTCTTTCAAATGTGGTGAAAAATCAACCATATCACATAAGAGCCAAGTCCCGGGGTTGGAAATGGACCAGCAAACAAGCGTTTCTGGAGAATCTTTTCACATATTCAAGCCATATATAGTAATGTAATGTAATGTGTATTTATATAGCATTTATTGTGTATGGCCATACACCCAAAGTGCTTCACAATCATGGGGGGGGGGGTCTCTCCACACCACCACCAGTGTGCAGCATCCACTTGAATAATACGACGATATGACGCTCACCACACACCAGCTATAGGTAAAGTGCAGAGACAGTGATAGAGCCAATTCGGTGGATGACTGGAAAGCCATGATGAGGCCATGGGACTTTTAATGACCAGTCAGGGTCTTGGTTAAACGTCTCATCCGAAAGACAGTGTCCACTGACAGTATAGTGTTTCCTTTACTTTACTGGGCATTATGACTCACATAGACCACAGGTTGAGCGCCACCTGCTGGCCTCACTAACCCCACTCCCAACAGCAAACTAGTTTTCCTATGTGGTTGCCTATCTAGGTACTAACCAGGCTCAGCCCCTCCTAGTTTCAATTAGTAATTGGACCTGGGCTGCAAAGTGAGATGGCTGTGGCAACTATATATTTTATCTTAGAGAATCATTTTCATTCAGCACCAATACATTGTATGGCATCTTAAATTGACATTTCACCACTTAAAGACCAAGCAACAGTGAAAATAAAACCTGTAACCAAACAGTAGTGGAAACTTGTATTGACCCTACAAGCACAGCCAACACAGAAATTCTTTCTACCTTACCTCATTGGGCAATTGAAAGTTTTTGTCTGTGGCTGGGCAACATAAAATACCTTGACGACGATGACACTTTTCTTAAATTGATTAATGACATTAAGCATGAAATTCCTTGAAAAAAATTGTAGAATTTATATTTTTTGCATTTAAAGCCTATCCAGACGATATAGATTATGAACAAATACAGTAGCATGTGCCCTGATAAAAAAACATCCATGTCTGATAAAAAGTGGTTCATGTTCAAGCTAGAGGGCTGCAAAAAACGGTCTAAAAATCAAAATGGGATTTTAATAATAAAGATGGAGATGTTAAGTGTCCTGATGTAACATTAAATAATTAATTAATAATAATAAATAAATAAATAATAACAAATAAAAAAAACACAAAAGAAACCCAAGAAATGTGAACTAAATTTTCTAACAAAGAAAGTTTTTTATGAAACTGGTGTTTTTATTTAATGCTATAACTATTTATATAATGCCATTCAACAGTTACTTACAATCACAATTTATAAAATAAAACACATACATTTAAAACTTGATTAGATCTCTTATAGAGCAAAACTATTGGCATGAGGCTTAGGCCCCATTTACAATAATGCATTTTAGTTTTAAAACGCATAAGTTTTGCTATGGTTACGCCATCCATCCACACTACGCCGGAGTTTTCGAGCCCCAAAAACAGAGCGTTTTAAAAACGCTGGAGAGGCCGTTTTCATTCTAAAACGCTGCTGCTCCGTCTCAGTGTGGATGGGGGAAAACGGAGACATCTGAAAACGGAGGCGTGGCTGCAGACATTCGCTACCTGATTGGGGCTTTTGGATCATTGCATATCCTTCCATTATTTGTCAAACCCCTATTACATGACTATAACGCTACTGGAAGATGGCAGACCAGCCTTCACTGTAAACAACAACATGGACACAGAAATGGAAGCATTGTTTGCACTATTGTCCGTTTTAGGCGCCATTGTGCAGTTAAACTCTGCCTTTTTTACTACAGCAGCTGCATATATTCGCAAGAGGCAAGCTATTGTTCACTAATCTCAATAGTGAATTCGCTAATCGCTCACGTTCATCGTTCAACCAGCGTTTGTTGACTAACAATAACCAAATGCCGAGCAAGACACATGCTTCCTGTTTATACTTGGACGCGCATGGCCAGAGTGCGCAAATGGTCACGTGATATACGTTTTTGGTGGAGTAGTGTGGACAGAGATAAGCTTAGAAACGCTAGATGAAACGCTAGTGTGGACGCGGATCGTTTTTTATCTAAAACGCTGTTACCAAACGAAAACGCATTAGTGTAAATGGGGCCTGAGTAAAGAGTGAATCAATTTTCATGTTTGGGTGAGCTGTCCCTTTAACTGATTTGGGCCTTAAATAATTTTTTCTTTGTTTTTCTGTTCATGGTAAACTTTACTAAGCATTATTTGTAGTGCATCTGCCAATAATCACAAGCTTTGTGCATTTCTATGTAGTGTACTTGTTTCTGCTGCTTGAAATGATGCTACTGTGCTGTAGGGGTATAACGGATCACAGTTGATCCATGATTCGTATGGATCGCAACCCACGGTTTGGAACACACGTGACAAAAAACACACATGAAAAAAATTTTTTTAATTTTTTTTGTAGATTAATCCTAAATGTGTACCGATCGCAGAGAGATTGCCTCTCGCGTCACTCAAATCACATGTATGAAAGCATTTAGGCTTTCCTATAAAATATAATGATGATGGAAAAAAGTTGTGGTAGGTTATTCGAGATGTGGTGGGTTTCATTAAAGGTGTTTTCTGTCACTACTTGTTTAGCCTGCATTAATGCATTTAGTTTAAGCTGCACATTTAATCATTAAAAGATTGGGATCTCAACACCCACGCAAAAAATTTTAAATAATCAAATATGTTTTAAAAATGAAAAATCAAGAAAGAGATTCAGTCTTTCGTCTTTTGACTTTGGTATGAAGTTTACAAACAGTCAAATAACACAGAAGTACTGGAAGAACAGTTTATAGTTTAGATAAAACCTCTAATGCTTATGGTAAAGATTAAAATCACTGTCAAATGCTAAAAAATGAAAGTTGTAAGCAACAAGTACATTGTTTAAGCAAAAGGTGACGACAACCAGCCATTAAAAATGTTCCACTGAATAATTTTTCAAAAATGATACATCTAGCAATGAAACATGAAGTTTTATGAGTGAATAACTGAAATATTTATTGAAAATGAGACAAAAAGAAAATTTGAATTGCACAAATTATAATGTTAGATTTATTAGTGGTGTAACGGATCACAAATCTGCAGTTCGGATCACACTACGTTTTTTTGTCATGGATCAGACCATTTTTTGGATCAGCAAAAAAGTGACAAATGTCATATGCTTACCATTTATATAAAAATATTACTGTAAAAAACATTGCTTTTAACAAACAGAACTTCGAACCTATAATGGTAATAAAAATAAAAATCAAGAAAGATCCAGTTGAAAATAGAAAATTTTTCAATATAAAATATGATTTTTACTGTTGCTGATAATGCTAAATATGGCAATCTAACATCTTGTACAACAGATCATATTTATCTTCAATTAATGATTCAACAATTCACACATAAAACTTCATGTTTTATTATACTGTAAGTGTATTGTGTTTTAAAAACCTATTCAGTGACATAATTTTGATGGCTGTTTGTCGCCATCTGTTGATTACACAATTTAATTGCTTTTACCAGCGTCAAACATTCACCAGCGTCATGTTTCATAAAACGGTGATTTTAATCTACCATAAACATCAGTGTTTATATCTGAACTATACACTTCTCCCAGCACTTATGTGTTATTTAATTGTTTGTAACTTACTGAAAAAGTGTAAAAAATAGAATCTCTCTCAGCGCTTTGAAGGATTAACAAACATATGCAAATCATTATCATTTATCGTTCATGTTGCACAGGTTTGAACTGAGATCACGATCTTTTAATGTTTAATTGAGCAGATTTACACTGAATGCATTAATGCAGGCTAAACAAACAGTAACAGAAAACACATGAAATAAATAGCCTAAGAAAATTTAGGTAGGTTCCACCACAACTTTTCCCGTCATCATTATATCTTACAGAAAGCAGAAATGCTTACAATAAATGTTGGATTAACCGTCAATTAAAAAAAATAATAATTTATCCGCAAGTCACGTGCGTTCCGAACAGAGAGTTGTGATCCATACGGATCACGAATCAACAGTGATCCGTTTCACCCCTAAGATTTATACATTTAGCATTATCAGCGACAGTAGTAGTAACAGTGAATTTTTCACAGTATTGAATATTTTACTACTTTATTTTATTCAGTTGATTATTTATTCATTTTATTTTTTTTATAAAATTACAGGTTATAAGTTCTGCTTGTTATAACCAACAGTTTATCGCAGTACTGTTTTGTAATAAATGGAAAGCACATTACATTTGTCTCTTCCCCTATTTGTGGCTGTGACTAAAAAACCATACCGTGATCCAAACCGTGAGTATAGAGATCCCTTACACTACTGTGCTGTAATGAAGACTCTTCATTGATGTATAGGATAGGACAATATTTAAAAATGATTTAAACATTTATAATCTGAGGGTTCAAAAAAACAATCTTAAAAGCTATGATCATGAAAAAATATGTTCTTTACTTAATATTCTAATTATTTTAGAATATTAAGTAAATAATATTTATCCTTACATGCATCTGGAGAGAATGTACAACATAATGTAATAAGGTGAGAATTCTCAAGTCATCAAATCATTCGAGAAGTCTCACCTTATTACATTCTGTTGTACATTCTCTCCAGATGCATGTGAGGACAGCAACATTTCTGCTCTCTCTTATAAGAGAGAGTGGCAAAATGGAGGCAAGAGAATGAAAGGGTTTCACAATGGGGCTCTTTGAAGCCAATGAAAGGAAAAAGAGACTTACCCTGTGGCTTCTGGGTTTCTTCTGCTTCCAATGGACTGTGTGAGAAAGAGAAAGACAAATAATGAGCTCATGAATTAACATGTGACAAGTAAAAAAAACATGGCACAGCTTCACCTGAAGCTCTTATGCCCACTTTGCTGCCCCTCACGGCACTTCTATTATGCTGCTCAATTCAGATAAAGATGGGTACTTAATGGAAGATAAACAACTGAGAAAGCACACACTGGACATTATATATGCTACCCACAGGGCCAGCATTATTCAAGTTATGCAAAGACTACATAAGGGTGTGTGTCCACCGAAGCATTTTTGAGCTGCAGAAACATGAGCTGTCCTTTTTTTCCTGTTGTTGTCAATGAAAGCACCATGTTTTTAAAATGCTAAAATTTTTTAAAATGTCATTAAACCTGCATTTTAGACTCTAAGCACTGAGCACTTGCCATTTTTTAAAAGGTTTGACAGTTGGAGAAGTGTCCACTGAGTGTTTTTAGAACAACGATAGTGTTTCTGTAGTGCAAAAAAATGCTTCTGTGGAAATGCTCACTAACAACAGATCAATCTAAAATCTGTAAAGTGATGATACATTTTTTTTACAGTCATGCAGGGTGTCATGCAGTTATTGGTTTGATTAACAATATTAAAATCTTACACCATTTGTAAAGCTTTACATTAATTACTCACCACACACACAAAAATACCTAACAAGTTACTGTAATTCTCTCATGACAACTTTCTGAGAGATTTAGTTTGAAAATAAACATGTACAGTACATGGTAACATTTGAACTTCGCAGCATAAATCTGCTATGTTGCTGCTGATTCAAATTTTATGGCAGAACAAGTACTAAGACTTACTACTGCCAGTATATTCACAGATATGCAGTCTGAGAATTTAATACACTGCTGCAAAAATAATAAGCATGTAACACCCTAAACGAGGCAGCGAAACATGAAGACAAAACAAACCAATGAAATTTGATTATGCAAACAAGCAGTTACATTAGAAAGCTTCATTTATCTACACGAGTTGACTGAAATAGGCAAATGAAACAAAGACCGCCCAAAACAAGCAGACCTGTTGACATTTTTTTTGTTTTTTTACTATCATGAGCAATAATACTGCATGCTTTCTATGTTCATCTATGTGGACCTGGGCTATCTTGTTGACTAGTTTAATGCTAGTGAGCTAGAATATAAATGCTTGTGCTATCTTGCCAAATGGCTTAACACTAGTGAACTAGACTATGTGTGAGCTTTGGTCACTTTGCCAACCGGCTTAGGATTAAATTAGCACACTATGTGACCTTGTTACTAAATATCATGTAGCAGGCTGATGGAAAAATATAAACTCAGCTAAGGCTGGGCGATTTGGCCTAAAATCTAAACCTCAATAAATTGAACATTTTAACTCGATTACGATTATTGAATGATTATTTTATTTATTTGTTGATTTTTTTTGCCCTCATAGTTCACTGACAATTTGTACAGTAAATATGCTCACATATTACAAGTCAGAGATTTCTGATTGAAGGGTGCATTACTTGATTTTAAAATAATTGAAGGAGATACACACTATCTACTATGATTTTTTTTTGAACATTAACGTTGAAGAACTAAAATTAAAAATCGCGCTGCCCCCTCTCGCCTGCGCTATGCGTTTTCTCGACATGTAATTACATTTTTTGAGAGGTGCGTGGCTTCTCAACGCGGAAGTATAAATCAGTCTTAACAGAGCAGGGTTCCATACTCCACTCGTGGTAGGAAAAATAATTTAAAATAATAAAATCATAAAAATCTACATAGAAATTTTTATTTATTATAGGTTATGGATGTCCATTTTGATTACTTTTCGATAAATTGCCCAGCCCTAAACTCAGCGAACAAATATAAACTCGGCAACATACTGTGCAAGCATAAATGAAGTATAACCATACCATATTTATTTACTGTAATAGCTCATCTTTACAACTGTAACACATAATGTAATAACTTAGTACCAGCACCAGTGCTTCCAGGATTCTTAAAAATTAAATGTATAAAATATAAGCTGTTATAAATGGATAAATGGCTCACGGATGGCCTATTGGCCTCAAGGCCAGCGTGAGATTTGCTTGGGACAGTAGACATAATTGGTGGCTCTATTGAGCCAGGGCTGTTGTCTCTAAAGTTTATAATATGCCCATGATCGTTTGTTAGTTTACATGCAAATTTGATCTTATAATCAAAAAGCAGCATGACAGACAAAAATAATAAGTAAAAGAAGCGAGTAAAAGAAAGCAGGTGAAAACAAAGCTAGCACAAGAATGAGAGGATGATCACACATGTGGGCTGTCATCATTCAGAAAGCTTGTTTCATACACAGTATATATTGTCCAGGGGGCTGTTTCATAAAACTGGTTAAGAAAAGCGGGGATTAAAGTAAAAACCCCGACTTCAATGAGCCGAACTAAACGTCCACGCTTAAATTGGATTCGATAACAGCAAGCTGAAGATCATTTGATCTAACTAATTCAAGTTCAGTTTAAATAATCTAGATAACTGCTCTTGCACGTTACTGTCGTGAAACCTTGGAGGTCAAGCATAGATGCATCGAATATGTTGTGTGCTACCATTGCAACTATAAGAACTGAAAGAGCTCTGAAATAAGACACAGCTGTTCACAGCAAGTGAGCCATGTTTGTTTTAGTTCAAACATAATAATTTAAACATAATACTCAAAAACTACAGATTGCAACAAAGCAAGTGAGAAGGCTGACATGAAATTGCAGATTATCTCAATTAAAAAATAGACCATTATCTAGGCCTATTAAGGTTAAAATAAATATTATAAATATCACAAAACATTGAAATTGTGCTTGACTGCTTGCATGCAAGGGAGAGAGCTAGAAATAATATGTGCTGTCTGCCTGTTGCTTGATAGGAAAAGTTAATGCATTGGAGACTAACAGCAACATACAAAATGTGCTTAACGTCAGCACATTAAGTTTAAAATAATTGCAACAAAGAGCCATGCACGCACAAGTAGTGGGGTTTTTAATTTGTTATTGAAACCACTGCAGAATGCTGCTTTCCCCTTCACACGTGTGTTTTCCGTGGCCCATGGGAAAATATCTTTTTTATTAAAGTGATGGCTACTGCTCGGCCTGGAATCATCTCCCGATTATTCCACTCAGGATTTGCAGCTTTAAAGTCATTCTTAAAGAAATGTAGCCTACTTCTTTATATCAGTCAGTGCTTTCTTAATATATTTTCTTGCTTAAATTTTGTAATTCATATACTACATATATAGCTAAGTACACCCATCACAGATCAATATTTTAAATTTATATTTTTTACAGAATGCCTTATAATGTTTTTGCATATACATTAGATTATTTACTACCAAAGCAAAATTTGGAACTAATCTAACAAAAAATACTGAAGATTACGGTCCAAAAATTTGTACACCCAAATTAATAAGGAAAAAAATATTAAGTAAAATCTTAATAAACAGGAAAATTTATAAATAAACATAAGCATTAAAAAAATGTTGCATGTTTGAAATGTTGAAATGTTGTAGTTTGTTTCCCAGTGATAAGTTGTTGCTGGATAGGCATTCGTTGCATAAAACATATGCTGGATAAGTTGGTGGTTCATTCTGCTGTGGCGACCCCAGATTAACAAAGGCACTAAGCCAAAAAATATGAATGAATGCTTGAATGTTGTAATTTGTATTTGTTTTGTTTGCAATAACTTATTTTAATTTATAATTATTTTAATTTTATATTATTCTATTCTAAAAGATGTTTGGTGTATACATATTTACTATTAAGTGACTATAAAGTTTTAATTATTATTAAGAGGTTAAGTGAAATGAAATGGCATCAAATTACGGCAGGCGAATATTAACATTACTTTGATTAAGCTTGAACTTGACTTAGCCTGAAAGTTAACCTGCCCTGGACAAGGCTAGTTTCCCAGTAGTAACAGAGTTTGAACTATCGTGAATTTGATTTATGAATCAAAATCCGCCATTAATAAACCTGACTTACCAAAAAAAGCCTGGCTTTTTCTCTAAGCTTGGTTTATGGAACAGTCTGCATATCTGTTTGTTGTTCTCTCTCAAAAGCAGTTTACCATTTGTGGCAGCGTAACAGGTGCGCACAGTTCTCTCATGCGATGTCCTCCTTCTATCAAGAGCTTAATATAAAAGCCTTCATAGTGTACGGAGTATATTTTTGTCATTCATATATTTTATATAATAACCCAATTTTTTTATTTTGAACTAAAGAATGTATGATTTGTCCAAGAATTGCACATGCCTAAGAAACTATTAAATAAGAAATTTGTAAATATATGTATGAAATGTGGTGCCATTAATTTAAGCTTCTTAAGTAAAACAAAAGGTTTATCTTTGACCCACAATTTGTATTGTCTACATGCATTCAAATGTATAAGGATTTTAGGTAGTATTAGGTCAAGTAATTCAATTACACAGCTTTAGTAATGTCCCAAGCCAATTTCAAACATTTGTACTGGGGCAATTCAGCTCTATCAGCTAAAGAATGCTGATGAGAGATAATGCTGATTAAGCTGATAGAACACAAAGATGCAGTTTGAGGAATGCACAATTTATGACAAGAATGAGAGTCTAAACTGGGGTCACCAAACTTGTTCCTGGAAAGCCGATGTCCTACAGACTGTAGCTCCAACAAACACAATTGAACAAGCTAATCAAGGTCTTAATCAGTCATGTGATCAGCCGAAGACAAAAAAGAAAACAATTTTCATGTATTTTGTTCTGTAGTTCAAACAAAGCCAATAAATATATTTTTGGGAAAAAAAAGATGCACTTCAAAATAATGTCAAAGAGCTCATCCATGATATTGTCCGAGTGCCACATTGCATTTGTGTATGTCAGAGCACACTTTTGTTAAGTTCTTTTGATAGTGTGTTAATAAATTATTACGTTATCACAGAACAATTCTTTAATCTGTTAGGATATTGAGGATATTACTACTTTCAGGTTTGTAAGTTTATTACTCATAAGTTCATATTTACAAAATTAGAGCTTAAGACAAAAGTCTGAATATGATATGTTTTATTACATTCTAATCACAGTATATGGGATGATTGTCAACGTATTAGGAACATACTAACTTTAAGTATTTTAAAATTATGCTACTTCAGATGGACCACTTTTATGCTGCTTTTTTCTTCCTTTTTGGAACATTACAGTTTATGATCACCATGAATTGCTAACATCTTTGTGTTCTATGGGGAGACACAGCATACAGCATTGAACCAACATGAAATTATGTAAACAATGATAAAAAAATAAAAAAATAAAAAACACATTTTCAGGGGAACTATATTTCTGAAAACAAAGCCCTGACTCTCCTCATAGAGGACTGGCCAAAGCCAATTCCTGTAATTGCAAGAACTATCCCTTGCCACAGGAATGTTATAAACATCCTTCCAAACAACGTTTGGGACTGGGGTCTTGAACCTGACCACGTGTCAGGTTTCTGAGATAGGGCAAAGGACAGGGATGCTCTCATTCTGGCCAACAGAAAAAAGAGAAAGAAATACAAGAGGAAAATGGAACAGGAAGTTTGTGAAGGTCATACAAAAATACTGTAAAAGAGAACACAGTAAATGAAAACACTGGACTTTTGATGACATAGTAGGCGGGGGCTTGAAACATCCATCTATCCACCTTTCTATACATATACATACACACACACACACACACCATATGGACCAGCATTTCTAATGCCTGCTAGTACGGATAGACGTCAGGAGCAGGTCTGTTTATAGTCACTTTTCAGTCTTTCTCTTGCATAGGTCTCAAATTCAGTCCCTGGAGGGCCGCAGCTCAGCACAGTTTTGCCCCAACCCTAATCAAACACAGCTGATTCAACTAATCAAGATGTTCAAGACTACTAGAGATTATTAAGCAGGTGTGAGTTTAAGGTGGTTGGAGCTAAACTATGCAGAGCAGTGGCCCTCCAGGAATTGAGTATGAGACCATTGCAGTCTCTTGGCCCTGTTAACCTTCCATTTCAAGAAATAGGGCTGCTTGATTATGGAAAAAAATCATAATCACTATTATTTTGGTCATAATTGTAATCATGATTATTTAAAACGATTATCAGTGGGTCATATGACCAGGACGTTTTGGAGATATATAGTTTTTCCCCCTGTAAATAAGGTTGATAGTACACCTACATACATTTTAAAGATCATTCAATTTCACAATGCTTAATACTGAAGCAGAATGTGACAACCTAACAAAAGGTCTCACAATTATGGAAAGGAAATAAATACAATAGAATAAAAATATACTAATAAACCAAACTCTGCTTTAAACACCTTTACTCTAAGAATTAAACTTGATTGGTTTCTTTTTAAAGCTACAAGTGCTTCAGTCAAGAGCAGCGAGAATAATGATAAAAACAGTCGGCAGCAGGAATATAGTGTACTTTCTCTTTAAAGGCTCCCTTGAAGTGCTTTGAAATTTGCATTTTTTTATTTAATGTTGGATGTAATCTCAACCCAAACATGAAGAGGTGGTGGGACATAGTGTAGCCCCTCCCCCTTTTTAAAAACAGCCAATAGCATTTTGTTTTTTCAATCACTATGCCAGTGAGAGTGGTTGAGCTCAAGTGCATCAAATGAAAAGCAAACGAGAAGCGTCTTAAAGGGGGCGGGGCATGTCAGATACTAGAGAGAGTTTGATTGGTTATGATTTCATGAGAAACTGTACATGAATAAAAATGTGAATAAAACCGCTGATCCATTTAGGCAAAAGTGATAAAATACAAGCTTTTATCAGTTTTATATCTATTAAATGTGAATTTTGCCACGGTTCTGGAGCAAACTAGCTTAAAGATATCTTAAAAACTAACAATACTGATACTAAAATCTGAAAAACTTTTTTTTTAATTTCATGAGATCTTTAATTAATTCTTAACTCTTTATGTTTAGTTATTTTTTATAACAAATGGGGGTTCATGTGAGTAATCACCTGGCACAGTATTGCATGTATTTGACCATTTAGGCATTCTCCTTAAAATGACTACCTGGTATGTGTGTCCTGCTCGTCTCTGAGTGCACACAATCACATGCATTCTCTTTCAAGCTTTTAAAAACATGAACAAATTGAATACATATCAGTAATAAAGCGTGTTCTGTGCTTAAAAAAAAAGGTCACGTTACAGTACATGCTTACTAATTTTTGGAGGTGTGATGAGATCTCGTATGACAAGATCTTATGAGATTAAAGAGCGACGAGATTTTTCATTGAGGTGAAAAGTTCTCTCGCGAGTTGTGACGTTATGATTAGCATGAGGATAAAACTAGCAGTGATGATTGGATTTCAACTGCAAAAATGAAGTCTTTGCACACTGGTTTCCAGACTGGCCTCTGTGTTGTGCATCATTCATTTGCTTGAGCGAGTGTGACGTAACCGCTTTTTTTACTGCAGCCAAACACATTATGGTTTCATAACCATGTGATGGAATAGCATTTTAGATTTGCTGAAAGTCATAATCATCATAAATACAAATTAAATTAAGACATGTGAAGGATTTCTGTTTCAGCCTCATTATTACAGTGCAGTGCAAGCGTGTAAACACCGTAATCAAACCCTTACCATCATGTAGGACTTTTAGCTGCATTTTTTGCGACAGGATAAGGCATAAATACACAGCTGTTTGACACTATTCTCTGCAACTACAGAGTCTGTACTACAGACTACAGACACACACATCTCCATGCACATACACACTGAACTCCAGGAGACTAATCACATCATCATGACTGAACACATGTTAATGCTGTCCTTGCGATGGCTGAGAGAGCTTAACGTGCTACAATTTAAGAAAGCACATGCAATTACAAAAAACGCCAGCAAGTTAAGTAAAGATCACACATGCTGCAAATTCTCACAACGCAAACAAATTCATAAAATACACTGCATTTTCTCACAACACAAACAAATTTCGAAAACGTGCTAGATTTTCTCACAACACTTTCAAATAGCTCAGAACACAACGGAAATGTTTCAAGAGAGCGTGACAGACTCTGCTATTTAGGTTATGGTTGTTTAGGCTATAAAATGCAAAAGACAAAGGTATCAGGATGTTAAAATTTGTCAATGACAACCATATGTCTCAAACATAATAATTCAACTTCAGAATTATGAAAAGTTATATTCTAATGCTATTACTTTACTGTTAATTAAAAATCAGGACATATTTAAAGTCTAAGTTCACCATTCCACGTCTATACATAATTTTGCATTTTAACCAACAGTAGACCTACACATAGGCCTAATATTATTATTATTATTATTGTTATACTGTGTGTTTGAGAAATAACAATAATAATAGCCGACTCATTAACCTTAATGAGAAGTCTAATAAAGCCTAAGCTGGTTGACTGGTTTTAGCTGATCGACAAGCCTGGTTTTAGAGGGGTTTTGGCCATTTCCAGGCTGGTTTCCAGCCATTTCTAGCCTGGTCTTAGCTGGTCAGGCTGGAAAATGACCAGCTTAAACCAGCTTGACCAGCCTGGTTTAAGGGCATACTCACACTATACAGTTGCCTTGAACCGGGCTAAAGTATGCTTGTCACCCCTTCTGTTTCCACCGATGGCCTGCACTCCCATTACATTCGGGCCTGGGCACGCTTACGTCATCGATGATGCGCTCCTCAGTAAGCGCTCTCGCTCAGCACAGTGGAGATTTCTTTAGTTATATAGTTTATAACCTTCAGTTTTCATTAACCTTCATTTTACATCTACAGAATCGTGAGAACATTGTGATCTTGATTTTAAGCAAAAATTAATCGTATTTCTCATTTTAGCCAGAATCGTGCAGTCCTAGTTTGCATGTCCTTTACAGCATGCAATTCATTAAAATAGAAGTCAAATAATATTCATTATAAGTTGATTTAAAAAAACAACAACACTTAAATAATTTTGGATTTTGTGATTTTTTTCAGTTGAATTTTCCATTCACATTTCATCATTAAAGGTTTCTTAAAAATACTGTAAAAATGTTGTCTCGTCTCATTCTGGTGAAACTAATCTTATGTTTCATCTCATCTCATAGAGTAAGCATCTCGTCACGCCTCTACTAATTTTCATGTGAAACTGAGCTTTGCAGAAGAACAAATGTGTACTGCCGGAATGGGGGATGACGCAATAATTGTTTTATCTCGATCAATGTTTTTTCAGAATCGTTGAAGTCAAAATTGAAAGTAAAAATGAATTTTTATAAATTTCACGGCCCTATACAGCAGTATAAATTATAGTACAAGTATTAAAAAAAACCCATTTATTTTTCAATTTTACAGGCCAAGTCGGGGTACACCATGACCTGAATCCTTCTTTCTGCACCTCAGGAAATAAAGCTGATAAAGCTGATTTCAGTAACCACCCATCCAGTAAACTTCACACTAGCTCAGTGGACAAGAAGCATTCCTCATCTTCCACAGTAGCTTTTACATGTTTGCCCACATTTCTGTGGCAAGCTACCAACTTATTTATGTGTCTGTAGGACAAGTCTTACCTTTGCACATGCAGCTGTAGAGATAGTGCTTAATTTTTCTAAAATGTTTAAGGAAACTAGTCCCAGGACTTCAAAACAGGGAAACTGGGAGACTGGCTTCAATGAATATTGTGGGAGACCTGGGAGACTGTGAGGAACACTGATATTTTGTCTGCTAAAATTCACTGCCTCAGGCTCCTGATAACACTTTCCCCATGCTTTGGCAGTAATGGATATGGTAACACACATTCAATTTAGAAAAAATATATATAAATAAAAATAAATAAAGCCTAATTTTGGATTAAGATGAATAAATAAATTTAGTTAAGACTTCTGACTGATTTCGTTGGGTATTTTAAAAAAGGCTTCCATGGTACAACAGATAATGATTATGGTATTGAGTATAAAGGCTGTAGGGGAGCTAAAAAAAATACATACATCTATAGAAAAATCTCTTTAACTTTCTTTCTTTCCCTTGTTCGCAAATGTAAAGCAGCTATGATAACGATTAAGCAGCACAACATAGTAATCAGAAAAACCAACTGTTTAATAACAAACAAACAGTTAAATTATGCTCTGTGTCCACAGACACAAGGCAGAATAACGTTGTTGTCAGATCAAATAACAGTCAACACATCTGCTGCAGCTGCACACAATCTCATTGACCTCAAACATGCTTGTATAGATAAAGACTACCACAGCAGCAACATCATCTCAAACACAGTCATACGCTTTGTCCCATGTCATTGATATTCAAAGTCCCGTCCCGTCGAAGTTTGCTTTCACTATAACACATACCCTACATGACCCAAATAAGCCGGTGACCTTTACAAAACAGACAATTAAAGACTAAATAGTAACATGCCAGGACAGGATGAGCTGGTTTGACATGTAAAGGCTCAGACAGAGAATGAACAGAATGTAAACACACCACTCTAATGTTAATGTGGATTAAATATTTCAACAAAAAAAGGTCATGGTGTGTTCTGACACATCCTTGCTAGGAAATCAAGTGGTCACATTAGAGAACTTCAATCAAAATAATTAGACAAGGAAAACTAAATGGTTGGCAGTTAAAACTAAAGTTGCTTTTATAATGATTACAAGATTATTCGAAATGTAATAAATTTATAAATTAACATTTGTAATATTTTTATTTATATTAATTTTGTCAAATAAAAAATATATATTATTACAATGTTCAGGGCTGCAGAAGCACATCAGACAAAAGTTCACAAACCTTATCAAGAGGTAGATGACTTTAACAATGAAGTCTAATAAAGCCTAAGCTGGTTGACTGGTTTTAGCTGATCGACAAGCCTGGTTTTAAAGGGGTTTTGGCCATTTTCAGGCTGGTTTCCAGCCATTTCTAGCCTGGTCTTAGCTGGTCAGGCTGGAAAATGACCAGCTTAAACCAGCTTGACCAGCCTGGTTTAAGGGCATACTCACACTGTACAGTTGCCTTGAACCGGGCCAAAGTATGCTCGTCACCCCTTCCGTCTCCCCCGACGGCCTGCACTCCCATTACATTCAGGCCTGGGCACGCTTACGTCATTGATGATGCGCTCCTCAGTAAGCGCTCTCGCTCAGCACAGTGGAGATTTCTTTAGTTATATAGTTTAAGTCGTTTGATATGCAGTGAAACGCAGTCTAATATTTTGCCTAACAGATCAGCCACTTTTAACGCTCATAAACAATCATAAAGTCCTCGTGCTGCAGGAATTAGGAGGTTTGCTGAAGCTGCAGCTGTCGTGCAGCAAGGGGTTTGCATCTTTAATAAACTACGACAGTTTGCGTTTATTGAAAAGTATGAATGATTAATTAATCCATATCAAACAGTGCCTTAAAATCAATCGTCTCTTCTTCAGTTTCGGGCTCACCGCGCCTGAGCCCAAGTGAACCATGGTCAGGCCCACCTCTTCCAACCAGGCCAGGGCCACCCAAGTGAACCGTGCCTGAGCTCAATTCAGAGCACTTCTCAAACGATCCGGGAAACGGGCCTGGGCACGGTTTGGATAGCATAGTGTTAGTACGCTCTAAACTGGACATAGCTGGTTTCGGCTGGTCAAGCTGGTTTTAGCTGGTCAACTCCCAGCCTGACTAGCTAAGACCAGGCTGGAAATGGCTGGAAGCCAGCCTAGAAATGGCCAAAACCCCTTTAAAACCAGGCTGGTCGACCAGCTAAACCAGCCAACCATCTTAGGCTGGTTTAAGCTGGATTTTTTAGCAGGGGTAAGATCCCAGAAATGAGAAACACTCCACACTAACTGAACTGCTGTAAGTTTAAACCAAAACAAAAAGCTCAAATGTCAAAACAGCAGGACGTGTCCTGGCATAGACCTCAATCTCACTGACAAGGGAGAGTTCTTTATAACTAAATGCTGCCCTCACATTGAACTTACTAAGCAGTGAAACATTCTGTGCAATTATGTAAATAGTCAAACAGGATATTACCCTCAGATTCTACCTTACCTGTGTTGTTGAAATGACCTTGCTGGTTGGTCTTCGTGAGTGATTATGTTATGGGATGACAAGGTATTAGTGTTTCCCTTAGAATTGCTCCTGTCTCCTTGCTCACTCAAAACATCACTCACTTTACTGTGGTGACTCGGTTTAGAAGAAACATCCATCATCTTCGGCTCCGAGCTGGGTGCGACATTTGATGTGTCTGTACTTTCCTGATGTTTTTCCCTCTGTGTGTATATAGATGAATTCTCCTCCAAATTTGCATATCGTTCAGCCAGCTTCCGTCTTCTTTCAGCCTTGTAGCGGGCAATACGTTCAGCTTTGGCATCCAGAGATGAGCTTTGCAAAGAGTCCACAGCATCCATGCTCTCTTACTCCAGTTACAAGTTGTTGGGTTTTTTTGGCTGATATAACCTACACACGGAAATCCACTGTTCCAATGAATGACAGTGACAGTGGGCGTTCCTGCTCACTTCCTAGTGGACAATGAGTTTGCGGATAACATTCCACTGTTAAAAGAGAAAAACAAAATTAGTTGCCTGTTCCTAAATAAAAAAACATATTTGTTTAATCACTGAATGAAACAAAATAGATAAGAAAACAGGACACGTGTGAGTGTACATACAGTAAAACACTGTCACAATCACTTACACACTACACTCTAATGCTGAAAGAAAGCACATAAGACTCCAGCCCACATTGCTACGACTCTCAAATTACCCTGAACAGCCCCAGAGAATGATAACAAGAAAGTGAGAGAGAGAGAGAGAGAGAGAGAGATTAGCACCAAAATGTACACAATACATTCTGTTTCTTCAACTACTGAGTCACATTACTGTCTACTGACTGCATATGCTGCCTTCTAAAAGGAATGTTTGTGCTCATAAACTAGACAGTGCAGCTAAAGGTAACAGAATCAAGAGGTCATGAAGGGCTCAAATGTTGTTTTGTAATTTAACAGTCTTTTTAAAAAAGCACTGCTCATGATGTACAGTAAGACACACATACACGCAAAACAAACAGAGCATTCTTAAAAGGCAGAAAAAAAAACTATGGAGAATTTTGGGTGACATTTATAAACAAACCATTCAATATAAGCAAGCAGAGTTGCGCAATTAATCCAAAATCAAACACCCACGCAATCTTATTCAGAAATGACAACAATACAGGTATTACCCTTTGCAAGTATGCACACCGTAGACATTCAGATGAATGTTTGACCTGGCACAGAACCAAAGAGAGTAGACGTCATGTATAGTTATTGCTTAAAAGTGAGTGTATTGTTGTTTATTCATATTTAGAGAGAATTGAGGTTCAGAAATGTCAAGTTTTCACTTGATCAAATCTAAAACTCTATGTAGAAATCATGCTCACTTGTTGAAATGTTAAACACAATCCATTAAGTTTACACTACTTTTTTTATGCTGTCTATAATAAATTATTATTTGCTTTAAACATTTGTTTGAAATGCATTTCTGCTGAATTACTTGGTGTGTTCATTATTTTGTGTTGTTTATTGTGTACATTATTCTTTTGTAAAAAAAAAAAAATAATAATAATAAAAACTTGTGGAAAAGAGCAACATACGTAATAACAAAAAATAAGCAAGAAATATCAAATAAAAAATGGATAATCATATAAAAAAATATAGTAATTGTGTATACATATAGAGCACATAAATGACATCCAATTTGTGGAAAATAAAATGACAAAATTTGTATTTAAATGTATTGTGCAGCCTTTTAAAATGGAAAGAAGATATGATAGTTATGACATAAAAATAGGTTATCAATGTGACTCAAGACTCCAATGTCACTCCAGTACAGTGGGACATAAAGCACTTATAGTTGAAGTCAAATAAATATTTAAATATATCCCAAATTATGTTAAACAGAGCAAGGAATCTTTCACAGTATCTCTTAATTCTCGACTTCTCGAGAAAGTCTTATTTGTTTTATTTCGGCTAGAATAAAAGCAGTTTTAAATTTTTTAAAAAACATTTTAATGTCAAAATTATTAGCCCCTTTAAGCTATATTTTTTTCTATTGTCTAAAGAACAAACCATCATTATACAATAACTTGCCTGATTACCCTAACCTGCCAAGTTAACCTAATTAACCTAGTTAAGCCTTTAAATGTCACTTTAAGCTGTATAAAAGTGTCTTAAAAAATATCTAGTTAAATATTATTTACTGTCATCATGTCAAAGAT
Organism: Danio tinwini; assembly: GCA_903798205.1. Classification (NCBI taxonomy): domain Eukaryota; kingdom Metazoa; phylum Chordata; class Actinopteri; order Cypriniformes; family Danionidae; genus Danio; species Danio tinwini. Next base: position 8,202,128 of record CAIGQZ010032280.1, read on the forward strand.
AAAATAAATCAGTTATTAGAAATTAGTTATTAAAACTATTATTTATAGAAATATATTGAAAAAAAATCTGCTCTACCTTAACATAAATTGGAGAAAAAAATAATACAGGGGGCTAATAATTCTGACTAAAACTGTATGTCCCTGGTTCAGAATAACGTGACTTGAATATGTAGGTAAGGAATGCTCCACATTAAAAGACACATATTATGCAGAATTCACTTTTACATGCTGTTTATACAACCAGTTTATACCACCATGCTTTTTATCACAACATATCAAAAGCAGTCTCTCAGACAAGCTGTTTGAAGAAATGGTGGGGTGTCTTGTCACAAATGACCTGCTCTGATATCGTTTGGTAGTTAGCTCCACATGAATGCGTCGAAGTAAATAGTCTTACAGTTCAACTTCTGTACTTTCTATATGGATGCTTCTCAGTTTATTTTCATAACCTCATGTTCGTCATAAGGTGAAGATATTATAAACAGTGTAAATTTTCTGTGAAGAAAACAAAAATACACTATTGCAAAGTTATCATCATATATGATATATTTTACAATCAGTATTCTTATTTGCAATTGATATATAATTGACCCTTTAAGTACAAATATGTACCTCTTGAAAAGATACTGCCTCAGTGACAGCTCTCATACCTTTCTTTCTGAGAGAGATCTCACCCAGAAATGAATTCTTCTAATGGTGTTGTAAATTACCTGAAGGGTGTTTTTAGCTAAAACTTTATAGACGCATTCTGGGGATGCCAAAGACTTATATTACATCTTGTAAAAAGGGCCATAACAGGAAGGGCTGGGCGATTAATGGAAAAGTAATCGAAATCAACATTCAGAGTCTATAATTGATCAAATTTTTTCAGTACGATTTTTCAATTACTTCTGCGGCCACTTTGCAGCCACATCTGATCTCTGTTGGTAAGTAAGACGATTAACTCATTCTTAAACCTTACTATGCACTACATTGATGATGATTGGAAGCTGCGCCAGAAATGCCTTTAGATGGCATATAAAACTTGAACTATGAGGGCAAAAAAAATTAAATAAATATGTAAAATAATTGTTTATTAATCATAATAGAGTTAAAATGTTCAATTAATCGAGATTTTTGATTTTAGGCTAAATTGCCCAGTCCTAATAATAGGTACCCTTTAAAAAGTTAAGAACACAAAAAGAAGATGACATTGTATTAGAAATTGCACACTGGTCAGTTGTATAAAACTCTCACAAGGTCTTATAGAGCCAAAGTTTGTGGAAAACATTAAAACCATCGCGCCAATAAGGCATCATTCAAAATTGATTTCCAACATGCATTTAAATTCCCAATCTAGATGCCTGTCCATGTAAGCATAAAGCATGTGTGTACATCTATACACACTACAGTGAGAAATAGGCGCGCAGATGTTGCTGAAATGAAGAAGGAATTACAATCTGGTGAAGGGAAGTTAGCAGAGCCCTCCTGGATTCCTGCTTTGGGGTACAGGGGTTAATGGGCCACATCTGGAACTGGAACCTCATGTTTAAAGCTAATAGCTTCCACACAAAGCAAGGACAAGAAGGAGAAAGGCAGAAACAGAAATAAGGAAACAATAAATGGAAGAAGGAAAATGAGTTTGCTATTGAGTACAAAAGAGAACAATAGGGGTGGATAGGAGAAGGGTGTGAGAAACACTGTATTCACAGGAATTAACAGACCTAAAGAAAAATTTAATGCCATAAATGCATAAATTCATAGTTTTGAGTAAAAGGTGCTGTATGTACGTTTTTGACTTTTTAAAGCAGGGATGGGCAAACTCGGTCCTGGAGGGCCGGTGTCCTGCACAGTTTTGCTCCAACACTAATCAAACACCCCTGAACATGCTAATCAGTGTCTTCAAGATCACTAGAAATCTATAAGCAGGTGTGTTTGAATAGAATTGGAGCTAAACTGTGCAGAACATCTGTCCTCCAGGACAGAGTTTGCCCATCCCTGTATTAAAGCACAAAAATACCATAATATGTTTGCAGATATTTAACAAACATGCCTAGTGAACATTCTTGTTTATCTGAAACAATGCTAAAGTCAGATATTCTGCTTTGAAAATGTGAGTTACATGCCGGAACGGCTGTCTTTGTTTGGGTTCTTTTAAGCCGCCCACTGCCACTTTAGCCAATTATATTTTAGCACCCCGAGTTGCCTTCATGGAAATCAGTGTATTTCAAATCAGTGTACTCTCAAAGCATGTGCCTGCAACTGAAAATGTGGACAGTAGCAAACTCCAAAATAAGACGCAGATTCAGAGTTTAACATGAGGTGGTTATTAAATAGCAAATAATATAAATATTACAAACGTAAACATTGGGTGAGCAAGTTACATTGTAACCCCATATCCCAACAACACACTACGTGATGAGATTTGCAGTGATAAGCAATTTGGCTGTTTGCGCCAGACGAAACATGATAGATATTACAGCCATTCAAAAGCACAGACTACGTTCCAGCGAAATGGTAAGGTTTATAGTCTAATTAATACCTATTAAACCTCTTTAAAGGGCACCTCGTTTACTCCTTTTTCCAGATTTAATATAAGTCTTTTGTGTCCCCAGAATGTGTCTGTAAAATTTCAGCTCAAAACACCCATCAGATTATTTATTATAGCTTTCACTAGATGGTGTTTTATAGTTCTCAATAGATTTTTGCTGTTTTTGTGTACTGTGCCTTTAGGGCTAGTCCTCCCTGCCCATTGATTCCATGTGCCTGCCGCCCGTGCCTCAGTCTCCGCCCTCGGCTGCCTCAGACAACAGACAAACATGAAGGAAGCAGATCTCACGTAACGTTTGTGACAAACACTACAGTAAAAGCTTTATCAATGATTATTTGGTGCATTTGTTGTGTGGAGCTGCAGGATTAGTCACACACGATGTCGTTACAAAGTTCACGCACACACACAGACACACACACACAGCGCAGACACACGCACATACATACAGCGCGCGGGTTTAGCTTTGCACTGTCTTTGCACGCAAATGTGACAGGATAGAGGTTAATATCCACTGCTGTATGGATATCTGTTACATTAATGTACAAAATAAACCTAATTTAACGTCCACAAACCGGGATTGAAGCGTCTTTTATTATTGTTCTGACACGCGGCTGTGGTGATGAAGTAAAGCTGAAGTAAATCTCTGTAATTCATTACACACATGCACTGTTTTAAAACATTTTAAACTTGTCAAACTCACTCTTGATCACATTTGATGATGATTGATGATCCTAAACTGAACAGACCTTTTATTTAGGGTTGATTTGCGCACGTCCTGTCTTGTGGATATGAAACGTTACTACGAAAACATGTTAATACGCAGCTGTCAATCAATATTGGTGGGCGGGGGGACCGCACTCCAACGTCAAGTTGCGGTCGGTCTCAAAACGGCTCCAATTGGTTCACCGTTTTTATGTTGTTAAATTGAAAAAAAAAGGACTGGGTGTGTTTATATCACCCCAATATGACAGTATATACACTATACCTACACATACGTCTGTCCAAACAGCTTAAAAAGTAGATTTTTCACCATAGGTGCCCTTTAACATTATTATATGTACATGCTGAATGATTGATATGTGTTGGCTTGCACGGAGTCACAGTTCTGAAGTAAATTTCAAACTTTTTATTTTATTTTCAAGATGTGAGGTAAAATGTCTACTGCTACTTTCAGTAGTATGGCAATACATTTCAAGTAAAATGGCATTCAAACTCCTATTATTAGCATTTAACACTGAATAAAGCACATGAGGTGTACCTGAGGGATCATAGTTTATCCTGTTGTTCACCTGTGAGCAATACAAGTCATTTCTAAAATAGAAATTTCAGGTGTTGGTTAGGACAAAAACTGCTTTTAGTATGGAAAATATTTCTTCTATTGTGCGCTGTTGCTTTTAGTTAGAAAATGGTTCAAAACAGGCTTAATCAGCCTTTAGGCTCGATAGTCAGGCACACTCACGTCAATCTGGCAACCTGCACTTGCGTGGACTCTTCAGAGGAGGAGCAGAGTGAAAATGTGTTTTGATCAACACCTAATTCAACCACTGGGTGTCAAACATACATACTGCACCTTTAATAATAAAATTACAATAGTCCAGGACTGGTTCGGGAACACAAAAATCTTGATCGAGAAATCCAATAAGAATTAAACATAGATGTTGGCTCTTAATTGTTTCATTTTGTATCTTAAGACATTTAAATGCTTGTATTTGTTGTATTTGCACCAGCTCTGCGATGCACGTCCACAACTTCATGCATTGAGTTAAAATAGGCTGTCCAGTCTCTGTGTTCAGTCCGTAAACCCATGAAACACAGGCAGTCAGGCAGCATAATACAAAGCGTGAATCAAAGTGCATAAAATGATCGGTAATTAAAAGGGAAAAAGAGAAAAATAGAATAAGTATATAAACTTTTATATTAGACACACATCTGATGCTTGTATTTAATTAGGCTTTACAGCCTCCATTTTCAGTCCTTTACTTCTATTGTATCTGTTCAGCTGAAAAAACGGAACCAACCCTGTGACGTCAGACACAGCGACATTCCAAGATGGTGACGCCCTAGGTCTAAAAGCTATAGTGAAACATGCCGTTTTCATATAAATGGTTACATTAATCAAGTTTGATTAATATATTTTCAATAAAGTCGAATCCAATGTACAAAATAATGTTAACTTGACTGAGTGCTTCATTTCCCCTTTAAATCTTAAAGCAACAGATGGTTCACTTCCAGGACATTCAAGGATTACAATGGTAATAAATGGCTCCCTGAGTAAGCAGTTATAGTAAAACAATTTTCAGTGTTCAAAATACTTTTTTGCATAGCTGATCTTTTTTTATTTAAAGAGGAATGTCTGAAGAACAAATAATGTTGAAACCAAGTGTATATTTTTGCTTTGGTCTCCAATTTCTGAAATCGGAAGAAAATAAATTAATAATGCATCATCTAGGACCTCCAGAAAAATCATGATGTAATTGAACAGGACCATAAGTGCCAAAAACAACTGAAACAATTAAGGAACACAATTCCTTCCAAGGGAGTCAATCCTACAAGAGGCTCACATAAGCTCTATGATTAAAAATGCATGTCATTTTTCAGGTCATCTAGGGGTCCATAGCATGCATCTTGCTATTACCTATAAAGGACTGCTTAGACTAAGGCAAACACTCTTTTTTCGCAATCTAGGGTAGAACTCCTTAAGATATGAGGCAGTTGCAAAAACATCACTAAGGAGGTCATACAATGAGGAACGTGAAGTTTCATTCTATGAAAGCATGAAGTTTTCGCATGTGAGATGGAAAGTCATTAAAAATGCCACAAGCAAAATGCTTCCACATTTAAAAGCAGTATTTGGATTAACAAAACAAGCCCATCAAACCGTTGCAGTCCTGGAATGAAAATCAATATCTCTAATTTGTCCCCATTCTTATGATATAATAGAGACATCTTTAAAAAAAATGACTAGGTTGTGTAAAATTGTTGACTCTATAAAAAAAAAGATTCTGCTTTATTGTAAAAATGCAGCACTGAAACGTGACTACTTTCAGAAAACAAGCATATACGTTTTTGAGCTCTACCAATAAAAAGCTTCTTGTTTCTTTGTTTATTTCGTTGACAGAGCTCATATACAGTGTATCCAGAAAGTATTCTCTTCGCTTTTTCCACATTTTTTGATATTACAGCCTTATTCAAAAATGCATTAAATTCATTTAATTCCTCAAAATTTTACACACAATACCCCATAATGACAATGTGAAAAAAAAGAGTTTTTTAAATTGTTGCAAATTTATTAAAAATAAAAAACCTGAAAAATTACATGTACATAAGTATTCACAGCCTTTGCCGTGAAGCTCTAAATTGAGCTCAGGTATATTCTATTTCCACTGATCATTCTTGATATGTTTTAGCAGCTTAATTTGAGTTCACCTAAGGTAAATTCAGTTGATTAAACGTGACTTGAAAAGGCATACACCTGTCTATATAAGGATCCAGGGTTGACAGTGCATGTCAAAGCACAAACCAAACATAAAGACAAAGGAATTGTCTGTAGACCTCCGAGACAGGATTGTCTCGAGACACAAGGCTGGGGAAGGTTACAGAAAAATGTCTACTCTGAAAGTTTCAATGAGCATAATGGCCTCCATTGTCCATAAGTGGAAGATATTTATATTTTATAAACTTAATGAGGGTGGCCAGCCATCTAAGCTGAGTGATCGGGAGAGAAAGGCCTTAGTCGGGGAGGTGATCAATAACCCTATGGTCACTCTGTCTGAGCTCCAGCATTCTTCTGTGGAGAGAGGAGAACCATCTGTGCAGCAATCCACCAATAAGGTCTGTATGGTAGAGTGGCTAGACGGAAGCCACTCCCCGGCTGGAATTTACCAAAAGGCATCTGAAAAACTCTCAGACCATAAGAAACTAAATTCTCTGGTCTGATGAGACTAAAATTGAACTCATTGGAGTGAATGCCAGGTGTTACATTTGAAAAAACCAGGCACTGCTGATCACCATGCTAATATCATCGTGCTGTGGGGATGTTTTTCAGCAGCAAAAACTGGAAGACTAGTCAGGATAAAGGGAAAGATGAATGCAGCAATGTACAGAGCCATCCTACATGGAAACAATGGTTCATGTTCCAGCAGCACACCGCAAAAATATAAAAATAATGGAGTGGCTTCACAACAACTCTGTGAATGTCCTTGAGTAGCCCAGCCAGAGCCCAGACCTAAATCCTATTGAACATCTCTGGAGAGATCTGAAAATGGCTGTACACCGTCGCATCCCATCCAATTTGATAGAGCTTGAGAGGTACTGTAAAGAGGAATGGGCAAAAATTCCCAAAGACAGGTGTGCCAAGCTTGTGGCATCATACTTAAAAAGACTTGAGACTGTAATTGCTTCCAAAGGTGCATCAAGTATTGAGCAAAGGCTGTGAATACTTATGTTCATGTGATTTTTCAGGTTTTTTATTTTTAATAAATTTGCAACAATTTCCAAAAATCTTTTTTTCACATTGTCATTATGGGGTATTGTGTGTAGAATTTTGAGGAAATAAATGAATTTAATCAATTTTGGAATAAGGCTGTAACATAAACAAATGTGGAAAAAGTTAAGCGTTATGAATACTTTCCGCATGCACTGTATAGTGTATGTTACGAAGACTTTACAGCAGGGGTCACCAAACTTGTTCCTAGAGGGCCGGTGTCCTGCAGATTTTAGTTCCAACCCTAATCAAACACACCTGAACAAACTAATTAAGGTCTTACTAGGTATACATGAAACATCCAGGCAGGTGTGTTGAGGCAAGTTGGAGCTAAACCCTGCAGGGACACCGGCCCTCCAGGACCGAGATTGGTGACCCCTGCTTTACAGTGTGTAATGAAGTTACGGGAAGAAGGAGGCGGAGAACCGACGAACTTAAAATAAATATTTATTAATAAAAGGGGACGGCAGCTCCTCACGGAGACTGCCGTCTAAATCAAAACAAAAGGACGGCAGCTCCTCATGGAGACTGCCGTCAAACTGAAAGCAAAAGTAAAACATGTCCGGGCCCGGTCCTCTCTCTCCGTCCTCTGCCATCGTTCCTCCTCTTATAGTCCAGAGCTCCTTCCGTGGGATTGAAGGCAGGTGCGCGCCACAGGTGCATCTCATCTGTGGCGGGCCTCGTTTCGCTCCCACGGCTCTCGGCCACGCCCCCTCGCCACACAGTGTTTTCAATGTTATTAGACATAAGCATTCATACATATGTCCACATAAAAAGCATGTAATGTACAAAGAAGGCCCATTCGAGACAGACAGCAGATTCTGACTGAAATCACACTGCAACAAACTGAAAATACAGATGCCAATATTGATGAAAGACCAAATGTTTCTGTAAATATTATGAAAGATGTTGTGGTTCCAAGTTGTAGTGCTGCTGGTAAGGGAGAAGCTTACGATGACCCAATACCGGAAGGTGAAGTAAACAATGTGCACAATAAAGAAATAAATGATTTGTCAGAAGGAAAGTTGTAGAGATGATGGTTTATGCATTGACGTTGATTGAAGACTCTTTTGAAAAAGCTGCTCTTCTCTATGTCCCAATGCAAGAGGAAGGATAAGCAACTTTTTCTCATGTCCCTTGGAGGAGCAGCTCTAGGAGAATTGACTGTGTTCCTCCACAGTGCATTTCAGGCTTGGCATACATTATTATTCTCAAGAGAATGGAATGAATTTATTTAATCTCTAAATTACACCATCAATGCAAGAGACTCAATTGGAAAGATCAGAAGAATTAGCACAAAACATAGACTTCAGATCTGAACGTGCAATCAAGAGTTGTTATATGATCGAGAATTGTTATATTTCTGTTTCAATCTGAAACTTCATGAAAGTTTCTCCTGTGAAGAGCTGCAACACTGGAGGTAATGTTCAATTTCGAGAATTGCATGTTTCCAAAGAGAAAGAATATAACAGAAAATTGCTATGTATGGATACACTGTAATTTAGCATTATGAAAAAGAAAAACACTCACATATAGAGCTTGTATAAAAAAAAAAAACAATAATATCAACATCTTTAAAATGCTAAAGACATTCAGTAGACAACAGTGTTTGAATCAGGGTTGCTAAAGCAGAGATTTTAAAAACATTTACAATAAAGCATGCTGAAAGACACAAAATGACCAAAAAACATTTTTAAAATATCATAAAATACTTTATGATTCAAGTACAAAGGACCCTTATTAACAATAGCAGGACATCAGGAGAAAAATAGTGAGCAGCCATTTGGCTTTTTTTAAGTGCAAACAGCTCACTCCCTTTCCTTAAGTTACACAACTGAATAATCAGTGCTTGTACAGACAAGCAAAGCCAAAGGCATTAGAAATTCTTTCAAAAGATTGCAACAAGTGAAATCAACAAATACTTTATAATATTTCAAATATTAAAACACTTTATAAAAACATAACCTCTGGGTTCTCTGTGGTGAAAACATATTTCCAATGCCCAAAGTGCTAATAATGAATGAAAAGGTATTGAATTCCATAGTACAAAACAAAAAAATAGCATGGAAGTCAATGAGTACCGTCAATTGTCGGCTTACAAACCTTGTTCAATAAAAGTTGCCCTTTAAAACACACATTAAACAAAACCAAAAAAATAACATTATGCATTTGCAACAAGTTTTGCCAAATTTGTACATAATAAACACCTAAAGAACTGCCTGGATGTTTCTGACCTTTGATCTATAAACTATATTAACCCAGACACTAGCCAAGTACAGCCATCAGGCCTGCGTTAAACATAATATTTAGGAATATAAATTATTTACAACATTGTACTGTATAACCAGATTTAACTAACAGAAACTAGCAGTTAAGCCTTCCTCATCCTTTTTTGGAGGATAAAGCAGCGGGAAAGAAGTTGGACATCTTTCAACAGCAGATTTCCCCTGACACTGACTGAATACACAGACAACATTTTTCTTACCACTTTACTACAAATAACACTTTCCTTAAGCAACATTAAGTAGTTACATCATACAACTAAATTGTAAGTTGTTGTTATTCACTTAATGTCCCATCACATTCATAAAGGATGTGGTATACGAGAAATCAAAATTGGTCAGCTAGTATTAATCTACACCAAAGGCTGTGTTTTCACTCAGCATTAACATGCAATCATTGTGATTAGATCTACTGTAGCTGCCCCAACCAATCTGCTTTTCTGTTTATTTATTATAACACAACTACTAAACAATAAGAACATCTCAAATCTGTTAGTAGTATGATAAATTTAACCAGATGTTATGATAAATTTAACTGGATAGAATACAGTCAGATGTGGAATGATCCATACTGCAGGGCATACACTACTCCTTTTTCTCCTTTGAGAATTCGTTTTTAGCTATTTTAAAGATTCTGGCTTGTTTTTGGATGCGTCCATGCATTCAAGAAAAAAATAAATAAATTAAATGTATGTTTTTAAATAATTTTCTTACATTATGGATGTCAGATCATCTCATTTGCCAAAAGGTCTTGAAATGTTTTTGAAGATTCATTCTTTCTAATACCATAGTTTCTGAGGATCTGCTCAACACTACATAAGTACATAAGTATTCACAGCCTTTGCTCAATACTTGATGCACCTTTGGCAGCAATAACAGCCTCAAGTCTTTTTAAATATGATTCCACAGGCTCGGCACACCAAGCTCTATTAGGTTGGATGGAAAGCGATGGTGTACAGCCATTTTCAGATCTCTCCAGAGATGTTCAATAGGATTTCGATCTGGGCTCTGGCTGGGCCACTCAAGGATATTCACAGAGTTGTTCTGAAGCCACTCCATTGATATTTTGGTAGTGTGCTGCTGGAAGATGAACAGTCATTTTCATTCAGGATGTCAGGATGTCCAGATTCATTGGGATGGCAGTCTATTGATGAGGTTTCTTTGAACCAAGCCTCAAACTTTTTCTTACTTTTGAGACTCTGACCAACAGATGAGGTGGAATGGTTTAAAATCAATCAGTGAAATTGTTCGAAATGTAATTGAAGTCATACTAAACTTTTTCTTTCAAGCTATTTTTAAAATGTTTGCTGGAGAGGAGCTACTGTTTGCTGCTAAATATATCAGTTATAATTGTGTTTAGAGAAAGAAAACATCAGTCACGTCTGTCGAAGTTGTCAAAAAACGCTTTACCGGGACAAGATAAAACTAAATAGGATAAAAAAAATAAGCAGACTGTAAAAAATGCTGGGTTCCACACAACTGCTTCATATTGTCTCAACACAAATTGATCAAGTTAACTGAATTGTTTTACAAATTTATGTGGACTGAACATAAAATAATTATGTGGTCCCCCCCAAAAATCAAGAATTGTGTTGAGTCAGCTCATTTTATATTAGTTTAAACAAGCATGAAAAAAACGGAGTGTAGGGCCTCTCTATAAAATGATAATAGAAAGCTATACAATAATTAATATGAAATACATAATAAAAGCATGCAGTATACTAATCTTTGGACTTTTGTTAAATGAGAAAAACTATAAAGGAAAACTATATGTTGGGAAATTATGTATTTTTTCCTGTTGATAATGCAGTTTTGGGGAAACTGATGTTACTTTTTATTCTGATTTATTTTTGTATTATTTTAATAACAACTATAATCATAGTTTTTAGAAAAAAAAAACAGGCAAAAATCTGTTCACAAATAACAAGAAAAGAACAAGAAAACAAGAAAAAGTTATGCATCTCTTATTTCTAGTCAGTATTTTGACACTTTAGGTATCCATTAAGTCATAACAATATTTGGCTTTATCTCAATTAATCATTAAGCCTTCTGTTTAACTTCTACAAGCAAAATAATCTCATTGGGAAAGGAATGAAGAACTAAAACTACCAGCGAAATGTATGTTTTGAATAGTGAGATTGTGTCTGTTTGGTGAGTATGTGATTGAGAGTAATCACTGGGGCTCAGGCCGTGTGGAGATGAAGCACAGCATGCATCATCAGCCCATAATCCAATAACATTATCCGACAACTGCATAGGCTAAGATGTGTCTTAGGCATGAAAGAGTACACAACAAATACAGCACCAGACCTGTGGCCTGGCTTATACTGTACTTAGAGTACAAGCCAGGCCACATTTCTGGTGCTCCTGAGGGAAGATTAATGGCAATTATCTTTATTTAATGGTTTAATAATAATATATACATTTCATAAGAATAACTGATCTATTTCAAAAGATAAATTCTGAGAAGATTTTGTTTTAATTTTTGAAAGAATCTTACAATATTATAATCTTTTCTTTTCTTATGGATAAAATTACTGTATATCTACAACAATTAACAGATACATTCTACAGATGGCTTAGAATTACGAAACGATTTACCTGCCATGGTAATAAAATTTAATGAATTTTGATGAATTAGTATTCAGTTCCTTCACCAAAAGCAACAATATCATTCCCACTACACTCATCACAATGGTTGTTGGCAATTCGGTCAATTTGATTAAAACTATCTGCAACTAAAATATATTTAAATCCTAAAACAACTGCAGATAAATTATCTTTGTTATGGCGTTTTCTTTTCAGAAGCATTTTCACTTCATTCATATGGAAACGCTAACCCAGTGCATTATGGGATTGACAGCAGAACAGAAAAATCATTGAGAGCAGCCGAGAGCGTGAGAAAGGTTGGTTATTGGTTGACTTGTTGAAAATGTCAAGCGAAAAATGCCAGGCGGCAACCAATTGCTGTGAAAAGTTAGCAAGGCAAGATGTAAATGTATGTTTACAAATGTTTGTTGAATTGGATTACTTTGCTGAAATCACAAACATATTGTATCATGTGTGACTGAGTGGTTATTGATCACTTCTTCAAAGTAGCTATTAAACTATGCACCTGTCATAAATGTGCACAGACCATAGACTGTAAAAAATATAGACGTAGCATCCGTAATGTCACCCATAGGTTTCTGAAGAGCACAAATGAAGCTACAAGTTAGCATGGGCAATCGTCGCCATTTTGTTCTCACATCATCGCGCCGACTAGGGGTTACTAAAAAAAAAAAAGAGCAAAGAGGCGGAGCATAAGCAGAGCTAAAGATGCCTGCAAGCATTTTGTTTTTCTTTGGGAGAAACTTGTAATACTTCATTAGCTGTGATTCGTTTGTGTTCTGACCAATTGTGCTTGGTTTTGTACTATATCAATAAAGTGTTTAGTGTTTAAAAAAAAAACATTGTTGTAATACATTGAGCCACTAAGCATAGTTCTTATGACGTTTTTCTACAGAAGGAAAATGCTAATTACTTCCAAATACTTCAAATATAGTCTGTTAGTAAATGCAAGGCTATTTATGCAATCCAAGAGTAACACTGTATGACAACGTTTTCCATGACTGTTCTATAGCCTACAGCTAATTAATCTGTCAGGTTCTGGAGTGCATTTCAAGTTTTAAAGAAAATAATAAATTATATATCTTAAATAAAACAAATAAATTTATAGATATTGTATACAAGTATATAATTTCACTCACCTGGGAAATGGAGGCCACTTGAATGGTTTGTGAACACAATTAACTGCACAGCATACTATCTGATAATTGTAGGAAATCATTTCAAAAGGCAGTTGACTGTGTAAAGCCACATGAAACAAAACAAAAATACTATGTATTTGCCGAGTTCTGTGGCTAATCAGATGAAATCGTCGTGACGGCATCCATCGAGACCTAGCGGTCACTCAAGTGGCCACGCCCTTAATTATGCAGACTTAATATAACTTAATAAAAACGAAACGGATGAGTTATAAAAAAAAATGTCACCCCCCTCACAGTTGTCATGAAGGATAATATTATCTATACCAAAATCAATCACACACAAATTATCACCTGTCAATCACTTTTTTCACGGGACTCTGGCATGAATAGGCAGAGTGATTAGTGTTGTTATAATGGCATCGACAAACTTGGTTAATAAAAAAGGTGCACAACCACAGGAACCAACCAACAGTATCTGAGGTTTTTGCTAAAATTACTAAATACAAGCGTGAAAGTTTAAGATTGAAGCAGTGTACTGATGCTGTGACACGTTACCTGATAGATTCAAAATACTGAAGAGTCGTTAGATAAAGATAAGATGAATTAAATATCACGTTTAACAACTATAGTGAGACAGGATCCAGTGCTACATCCTTAATAACTGTCCAACGTGCACTGCTCTCTGGACCTCAGACTAGATCATGACAGTGTGTTTGTGTGGCTATGTCTGTGTGTGTGTGGTCACGTGATGTCATGTTGAATGGAGGCCTGTTCAGAAATGCTAGATCAAACGCCAGTGTAGATGTGGATCATTTTCATTCTAAAATGCCATTTTAAAACTAAGACGTATTAGTGTAAAC
>CAIGQZ010032280.1:8228751-8248945 GCA_903798205.1 Danio tinwini
ATTATTATTATTATTATTATTATTATTATTAATAATAATACTCATCATCATAATTAATATTATTAAAATATTTTTATTTACTAATAAATAATAAATATTACATTACATTTCTTAATAAATAGCCTCATTATTTATTATTTATATGCTTTATATATGAGAATAAAATGTGTTAGCTTTTGTAAGTGATTTTATGTTTTAAAATAGAATATGTAATGTTCTCAATAATATTTGTAAAAAACATAGGCTCTATATGTGTCATTTACATACATTTCAATTAATATAGTAAATGAGTGCATGTTTTTACCAAAACTAATATTGTGCATGTAAAACAATATAATTTGCACAAATAAATTATGGGGTTCTTCTCTAAAGAAGTTTTTACCACCCCGTCTAGAGCATCATTATGGGCGTTTTACGTTATAACTAACATGGTTCAAATGATATATCTATGACAGAGAAACTACGGGTTTTGGGAAACATTCATCTCAACATGACTGTTCAGCCGCGAGTTATGTCGTTGTTTGGGAAATGCAACCCTGGCCAATATGGGACTTATATAATAATACATGTAGTAACAGTAAATGTGAGACATGCTGAAAACTGCATATACATTAAAACCTAAATAAAAAATAACAACAATTGAGGTAGCATTTAGTGCTGCAGATTTATTGTCCCACAATAATGTTTCAACAGAGACTTTGCTGTAATTACTAGGTATTTTCTAGTAAGATAATTTATGAATAAAGAAAGTAAAGCAACTGATAAGTCATGTGATAATGACAAGAGACAGTGAATGATTCTGGATGCTCCTAAAGTGTTGATCATTAATTGATTCTGAAGTAAACAACTCAAATTCAAAAATCTTTTAGGCAAATTTAAAAACGTTGCTGTGCCTTTAACCACACATGGTGAACTTTTTGTGGACCATCATTTGTGAAGCACAGCCCGCTCTGGACAGGTGATGTAAACACAAAAGACGTTGCAAAATGAAAACAGCACATAGGGGAGAAAAAAATTCTGTCCAAAAGAAAACAGCTGAAACTTTTCCAAGTTTGGGAACATTTAAACTAATGCCTGTTTTACATGTACTACATCTTAAGTGCATGTGGGACTACTATTTTTTTCTGCACCTACGTTAATAGGTTACTACTATAGGTTAATGTTACAGCATTTACACTGAATGCAGTTCCAGGAGCATGCGTCTGCAGTGGTGCAGCTATCATTTCCACAAGAAGTCTATATTTGCTGTGCTGCATAAGCAAAACAGCATTTTGTTTGTGAGCAAAATGAACACTAACTGATGCAAAATAGCAGTAATGTCATCATACATGCAGAATTAACATGCAGGAATCCTAATTTCAATACCTTTTTTAAAACCTCATCGCCACTTCAAGGTCTAATCAGTATCAAACCTTTAACTTAATAAACAGTTGTTAATAAACAGTTGTAGTTAAATAAATCAATGGAGCACAACCATGCAACAGAACTCAGATAAGCTCGGAAGAACAATGCTTTAAAAAATTAATTACGTGGTTGTTTTCAGGAACCGGATTTATCAACTTTTAATACTTTTTCAAGGGCACCTATTTTACCCCTTTTTTAAGATGTAATATTAATATTATGGTTCTTCTGAGTTTGCCAGTTTAGGTCCAGTTCAAAACACAATTCAGATTTTTTTATTATGATGTGTTAAAAAGTGCCATTTTGGGGGCGTGTACACAGTTTGCTGTTTTAGGGGCGTGTTGCACCTTCTGTGACCGCGGGAAATGCAAACCGCTGAAGTTTAAGGAAGACACAATGAAAAGTACACATGTATGCAAACACACCAAAACTTACAAACACTGGCGGCAAGGAGAGCAATAACGTGGTGAATGTTGAGCCCAATGAGCCTTACATCTAAAAATAGAGCAAGGGTGTTTCTTTGGTGACGTCGCTTTGACTCACACGCTGAAAATGGTGGACGTAAAACAACATACTGAGGAGATGGTAATGGCCACCTGTCAATCAATATTGGTGGGCGGGGGGACCGCACTCCTACGTCAAGTTGCGGTCGATCTCAAAACATCTCCAATTGGTCCACCGTTTTTATGTTGTTAAATTGAAAAAAAAAAGGACTGAGTGTGTTTATATCAGCCCAATATGACGCTCTATACACTATACCTGCACATATGTCTGTCCAAACAGCTTGAAAAGTAGATTTTTCACCACAGGTGCCCTTTAAGACCCAGCAGACACCCTGATTAAAGTATATTATGTTCTACAGTTCTAAATGTCAAAGGAATAAATAAATAAATAAATAAATAAATAAATAAATAAATAAATAAATAAATAAATAAGTATTACTAAAATCTATTTGCAAAATTGATTGTTTTTTCCCCTCCGGGCAACCAAATGACAGTTTAGAGAACTAACTCAAAAACAAGGTGATATGAAGGAAAAACACAAAATTCTTTATTACTCGTAGAATGTCTTGTCCGTTTTCACGGACAAGTTTTAGGTTGTAGTAAATAATAAAAATATTATCTTTAATCTTATAATTATTATTATTAATCTATAATCTTCTAATTATAAAACTAGAATCTTTTCTAAAAAGGAAACAAAAATATAATTTTTTTAAAGAGAGACTTATATTATTATTCTCTCATGTATCATTTGTCAAATTATTTGATTAATCAATGAAGTTATAGGTAGAATAATTTTCATTTTAAAGAGCCTTGAGGGAGTTTTGAGGTTGTCCAACAACAGGCTGATTTGCAAGGTCAAAAAACACTTTCCTTGTCTTATAATGTGCATTTATTTTTACCTAATTATGCCAGCGACTCCCATATGATTCGTTTAGCGATTCATTTGTTCCCAACCCCCTCCTTAGTGTGAGGCTAATCTGCTTTAATTGGTCAGATGACCCAGTCTGTTGTAATTGGTTGACTGCATTCAGCGCCAGAGAGAAAGCAATGCCCACCATGGATTATCAACAATTTTGAAGTAGTCAGAGTATAGAGTGTATGTGTGAACCCAATGCAGAAGTGCATTAAAGCAATGCAGTTTAACACCAGCATATTGCTCTATTCTTAACCATAAGTAAAAACAGCGACAGACATTCAGTATTAATCCACACAGAGGCAAAAGCTAAACTATTTTGAAACCCGATTGCCGCATGTGTGCAGAAACAGCGGACAGTAGCTATAGCAAGGAGAAACGGTAGTGGATGGTGGGTGGTGCTTGAGTTCCGTATCAACGTCACACCGGCACGGCTACAGACCAGTTACAGCGGCGATTCGACTCTTTTAAAGATGAGTCAATAGTTTTAAACACGGTGCACTTTCAGATTTAAGCCATATACTTCACTTAAAGAGCTGTTACACACTACATGGAAGTTCATTTTCAAAAAAAACATAATAAGGGTTCTTTAAATTATTTATAATCACGTTTGTGTCTCCCACCACTGGCATGAATTCTAGAAAGCAAGGTTAGCTTGCCCCCTGATAAACTCTTAGTTGATTAAACCTAAACCTACTTAAGGTATGTCAGTTCCAAAACCACTACTGGGAGTAAGTGTAGTCAACCCATAGTATGTTAGCATAAAAGATTTTCTTAACAGAACACCGAAACCATAGCAGAAATTCACACAAACTGGCGTATTCCATATATTGCAATGGCTACTTGCATACCCTGAAAGTTGGAACCAAAAACTGAAGTTACCCCCTAATCCTTAACGGGATAGTTCACCCAAAAAAATTTATTGTCACATTATTTACTCTCTATCATATGGTTTTTAAACTTTTAGGATTTTCTTTCTTTTGAACATAAATAAATATATATGAAGAATGCTGGTTGCTAGGACCCATCGATATCCGTATTATAAAAAATAAGTATATAAAAATATAGTATTTTGTGTTCAACAAAAGAAAGAAACTCAAATAAGTTTTGAACAAGTGAGGGGTGAGTAAATGATGACAGAATTTTCATTTCTTACCTAACTATGTCACATAACCTGTTTTCTGGAAACCCCCCCTGATGTGTCACACTAAGTTTGAATAAAGCTGAAGTCACACTGCACTTTTTTGCCGCATTGACTTCTATTCATACGCATACAAATGCTGCAGAACGGAAACGCTAGCTCATACAAAGTCGCATGTCGCTGCTTTTCAAAGTTCAAGCTTGATGAACTCTGACCTGTAATTTTGCATCTCATGAATGTGCGAGACATCTTTGACATAATCTCACACACTGCAAGTTTTTTTTATACAAAGTGTGGCATTATTTGGTTTTATCCCACCCTTTTTGCAATGCTGTCCAATAGAATTTTGCATGCTCAAACTCTAGTGTGACCCTGGCTTCAGACTTTGCTGCACACAACAAACGACAAGCAACAGACCGGAAGTCATTCATTTCCAAAGGAGAGTAGTCCAGGAGTTGCATGGAGTTCCGATCATGTGCGTATGCAGAAAATTCATATCCGATTTGAGCTGCGGATCCATTAAAATATTTGAACTCCTGCGACTAGGCCATATGCAACCGGCTGACTGGATGTGATGTATTGCAGTGTTGTCCAAGCAGGTCTGTGTGCGCGAGATGAGAAATACTAGGCTTTTTTTTTATTATTTTTTTTTAATTAGAAAAAAAGTCTACTGTATATTAAAAAAAATAAACATTTATATTCATAAATGAGTAATAAAAAAAATATTTGTTTATGTTGTCTCCACATTCCCTTCAAAATTATTAGCGGCCTATGAGTTTTGCATTCCTTTATTCTCTCCCTAGGCGCACGACAAAACTGAAAATTCTGTGCGTCTGCCATAAGGGGGCATATTCAGACAGTCATGTCCGAATGCTGTGTGCAGTGGAAAGGCGGCTTTATTGTATATAATAATAGAATATTGCTAATTTTACTGTCTGTCAGGTAGGGCTGGGCGATAAATCGATTTCATCGATTAACTTGAGGGTGTAGTTTACACTATGTCTCATCCTCTCTTTATGTTTCAGCTGAGATTAAATCAAACATCAAATCAAAATGCATATATAAAGCACTTCATGGAACCTTTAAAAAGGCCATATTGCTCAGCCCTACTGTCAGGGTCTGGCTTCTCATCTGAGTGGCTAATCTTAAAAGAGAAAGAATACAGTACATGAGCAGTACAGTGCCATAATAAATTATTTTAAAACATTAGCCACATAAAAAGAAATTGAGCAATATAGATGGGTTTTTTTTACAAATCCAAATATTAGTAAATATCTTGGCACTGATCTATTGGTTGACCAATATTCATCAACAGCAATACTGTAAATTGCTCGATTCTTTCGCCCTGATCACCCAGTTGGCATTTACGCCATTTATAATGATAACAATCAGCTGGATTTAAATTATACCTTACTTGATTACTGTAACTTTAATTGATTGTAATTGTAACTTTAATTGATTTAACTGTAACTTTAAATGATTGATAAATCTGAAAACAGCATCCATAGCATTTTCGCATGAAAGGCCTATTTGTGTATTTTGTGAATCAAGATGTCATCAGCCCACATCTCGACCCTAGTCAAACATTGCATGTTACAACAAGGGCAGGTTATAGCATTTGTTGTGCTACTGAACTTAATTTCAAACAGCATTCAATATGTTCATCTTGTCACAAACATTTTTGTCAAGAAAGCTTGGTGTGATCAGCAGCTAATCTCCTACGAAGGACAAGGGCATTTTTACAGAAACTCCAAAGACCTGAAGAAACACAAAGAAACCCAGGAAATCCTTATAGCGGCTTCTGAACAAACAGAAGATATAACTGCTTTCATTGATTCAGAATGACTAATAAACACATGACTGTTTGTTTGTTTGTTTTTTTTTTTATAATATTATTATTTTATGTATCTTACAACTAAGCATTTATTTCAAACACTCAACTGAAGTTATGAAGCACGTTTGGAGAAAAATTATGTTATTATATGTGGGAACTTCATGTGCAGCATTTACTTCACAAGAGCTATAGAGGAATAACCAACCTAAGTCACACATGACGACGTCACATGGGTCCCTGGTTGCAAAAAAAGACCGGTTGCAATAGCATACATGTGCGGTAGGATGCTAATTTCAAAAATCCACAAATAGAAAATGTAACTTTTACCATACTTTTACGTGAAGTTTGCGGTTGTTTTGCTTGTTGATGATTACCCAGGCACAGTTCCATCTTTTTTCCTTGTCTTTGGCTAGGCAGAACCTCGGTTTTTAGCACTACAAAGTTTTGAATCTGGTAAACATCATTATTTCTTGCACATGACCACACACAAAATTGTAGGCATCCAAAGACTTGTAGGCCTTTAACTTCTCTCTTGTAAAATCACTTGGAGTTTCAATGAGATAGTTGTAAAATTCGGGCTGGATGCTTGGCCATTTCATCTTATCCAATATCCATTGGGAGGGTGCTATCGCAAATGGACCTGTCAGACAAACGCCGCTCACTTTAATGTTAATTTTGCTGAATAACTGTGCTTATCACTGGGTGACAAGCTGTTTTAATACACTGAAAGCATTATGTAAATAATATGTATAATATGTAATCAGTATAACTTATCTCTAATACAACAGCAAACTCTACCGCATCGGTTGTCATTCCCTCGCTGTAAATGCTAGCACTCCCTTTTTTTTTCTGCAACCTCGCTGCGCGCACATCCTGAATGTAATAAGGTAATTCGTCTACAGTTCACTGAGAAGCAACACAAACAGCTATCATTATCACAGAATGATTATCTCAATGTAATTTTCGATTGATTCAACAGAATTCAAATTTAAACCAATTTTTTCGTAACTAATCAGTGACCTGCGGCTCTGTGTAGTAAATGCTGCTCCATCTGAACACACATGCTGGAGGTTTACTAGAACCGGCTTAACTGACAAATCATGCTTTCTTTATCTGATCTTTTGCAGGATTTCATGCGCATTTTCTGGCTTTGTGTGAATGTGGTCTTATACTGCACCCAAAACTCCAAAGAAAGCCAATGCAAAGAGAACAACACCAGAGAGATACTAGAGTGTTCATATTACAATTTAACAGTCCACAAGTAGCATATTTCAATTAAATTATTCAAGACAAACAAAAAATGGAAAACTGTAATAATCCAATAATAATGATTTTATTATTATAATTATTATTATTATTATTATATTCATTGTGGAAAATATATGCATCACAGAAGTGTGATAAATAACATTTACTTTGTGTATTGGGTGTTTATTGAAGTTTGACCAGATCAGACGTAGCCTTAGTATCTTTATGCCCACCTGCCAGAGGTGAACACACAGTTAAAAATAAATACTTAAGGCAGGAGTCAAAACAAGAGAGGAAAATGTTAACAGGCAATCAGAGTCAAAATATCTGCTGAGGTTTTCATCTTTTTGTCTGAACTACAATGAATTAGATCTGAAAATATATATTTTAACAGTTTATTTTAATATCATTAAATAAAAAAATATATACATTTAAAGCATAATAGCTAATAAAAATATTTTTTTTTTCTAGAGAAGTGTTATAAGAAATATTCTCATAGCATTACTCAACAATAGCAGATCTAATGTTAACATAAGTTAATTAATTAATATTTCAATGTATTCCACTTGTTCATATTTACATTACATTCACATTCTTTTTAATGTTGGTGAACATGGGGTACTTTACATGGGGTTTAAAATGTCAAAGTCATCATGCTATTTAAAATTAGGTTATCGTCTCTAGCTCTTTTAAATCAATTAGAAGCTGAGTTTAATAACGTTTACATTTTTAATTTATAAATTGAACATGGTTTAAATGACACTTATTCTTGTAGTAAGTGTAGAAGGAGCAAAATAACATCATTCTCGAATTTTGACACATTTAGGACTTCAATTTTACTCTGAGCAGCTTAATGTATGCAGTTGCTAATGACACAGTAGTATACCCTATATCATACTTTGACATTTAAAATAATTCCTCAAGCTTACTTTGCTTAACTTGCAATGTCTTTGCAGGCTGTTTAATGTGCTGGAGTATTTGTTAAACATCAGACCTCTAAATATGTTTGTTTCTTTACTTATTTAATAAATATGAATTGACTTACAACAAAGTTGCCAAATTCATAAGATAATTGTACAAATCTATCACTAAATGAAAAGAAATTGATGATTTAAATACAGGGGGTAGGGGGGCTTGTAATCTGATCTAAAAAACAAAGAAAAAAAGAAAAGAGAAAAATAAAGAAAAAAGATAAAAACAAACATAATTAAAACATAAAGCAAAAGATTCGCAGATTTCAGCCAGAACTTGAATCAACAGGGAACATTTCAAAAAGAGACCTTTAGTTTTTTAGTTGAATTAAGCAACACTACGCCCATTAACTGGTCACCGCAGATCTGACATTTCATTCGTGTTTAAGTAGACTGACAATATTGTTTAACTAAACATGCTGTTGTGAATAAAAGAGCTCAATAAACATGAACGGACACTCAGTACTCACCTGCTTATATTTCGCTGCATCAAAACAAATGGAATCCGGTAAACTTCGCGAGTCATTGGACAGAAGCATAGACAGGTCCGCCGTATTTTACCAATAAAAAAGAAGAGTGAAATAACGCAAATACATTGTGCGGGTCGCACAGCAAACAAGCTTCTGGTCAGCGACTGAGATTGTGCTTTCTATCGGCATTAAACTGCCTTCCTGTTTCTCCTGAAGTACTGATAAAAAGTCGAACTAAACCACAGTAATGCCTATGAAAGGCTGCTGAAGTAGTGCGTTTGTCAGCCTTGTGTTTCAAAGTTGAGATCCCGCCCCCTGCCCACACCAATAGTGGATGGGAGTTTGATTTACTCGATTGACTCGAATCTTTTGAATTGCTTCAATTGAATCAGTGAATCATATACGATTGTTAAAAAAAAATCGTCTATCGCTTTACCTTTGCTTAGAGTGCTTAAACATCTTTTTCCTCAGTTATTAAGTGAGTACGGTTTCTGTGCAACAATTAGATTGCAATCGTAATTATTCTTGACAAGACTAGATGATTTAACTAAAGAACGAGTCAGTTCAGGAATTGATTTAAGACTGGGTGGAGCTATATATGTTTCCCAAGCATGCGCATGTTACAGTCTCTGCATGCATTCCAAACAGGAAAAATCTGCCTTGGAAAGGCAAGATAATACAAGTGCTGTCCTGGGTACAATTTTTTGTACTTTTCACTCTTCATCTGTTACAAGCATGAGCCATTAGCGAATTGGTAATTTGTTACGTTGTGTAAAAATTAAAAATGTGAATTGTTAGCTTCCTAACAATAACTTTATGTAGGATATCGTGGTTTTTGAGAAACATGCATGCATGTTTACAGTTGAAACAGTTTCTGGATGGTAAAATCTCACAGCATGTCCAACGTTGAACACACTGCAGTTGAGTTTTATGTTATGTTAAATTTAAGTTGCCTGAATGAAATTATAACTGACATGAAAGTTATTTTAGGTATTTAACTTTGAGTGGCTGGTTAGGCTATTTCTATACTATTTGTAGATTCATCAGGGTTTTTTAGAATAAAAAAAAATATATATTATTTGTTTCTAAATACTTTTGTATGTTAAATAGGGATGAAGGAACCAAATGTGTCTCACAGGGCTATAGGGCTTACACATGTAAGATTTCCAAATACACAGACATAGAAAAGTATTAATTAATGTATATCCATTTTTTGTTTTGACCTGGTTTTCTAACAGTAAAAGCTTGTCAATGTTATGGCACCACCCTGTGTTTTTAATGTGCATTGCAATACTGCACGAAGCAGTTCATGTTTGAACTGTGTGAACTGAAGCAGTGCAGGTGTCTGCACTGCAGCAGATGCCTGTTAAATGTCCGCTGTGCGTTTACACAGAATTTGTTTAGTGCACATTTAGTGACTGAAGTAAGATTTGTGTTATGTTATTGTTACATTATTATGTTATTGTTGTATGTGCTTTGTGCAGTTGTGCAAAGAATATCCTTAGTCCACACAGTTAAAGTGCTAGGTGCAGATTTGTGTAAATGTCCATTGTGTGGCACAAATGTTTTGAAAGTTGACCGGATAGCATAGCCCTATAATCAAGGGTTACTCTGTAGAAGTAATGGTTACTCTGTGGACAGTGGTTCTCAAAATGTGGTACGTTTAGATTTCAAGGGGACACCGGGAAATAGTTATAACACGGTTCAGTTGTAACACTTCCAATGTCTACAAACTAGTTACAAATCAGTTGATTTACCACATATGAAAAGTAGAGTCCTTTGACAGACAGCAGACATGAGCTAAAAAAGTTATCATTTTACTTCAAATATTTTTGAGATAGCAATGCCTGATTTATAGTTAAACCCATGTAATTTGCGTGTCTGTGTGTTGATACATGTAATGCACATTTTTGGTGATAATGTTTTAGCTCATAGCTGTAAGGAGAACCGATTCATGTCTACAAGACTCTGGGTCAGTTGTAACAACAAAACTCTTGGTTAATTGAACATCAGTGAAATGTTACCACCAAACTCAAGCAGATTTAAAACTGTATTTACTGTATATGATTTAATTTTATTATTCATACAGCTCTCGAAAGAGAAAATCAAAGTAGTTTGAGTTAAGTGTTTGACCTCTGTGGGCTTATGAAGCCTGCATACACAAATAGTGTTCAACTGTTGAGGGTGATGCACATTTGCACGTTTTATTCATCTTTGTAACACAGAGACACACACATTACTAAAAGCTTAATGTTGAATAAAAGGCTTTCAAATCCATTTCTTGGTCATGTTTCACCCCGCTGGAAATTATAATTGTACATCTGACCACAGGGTGTGTATGCCATCATGGCTACTACAGTATATGTTAATACTTTACCTTTAAATACAGCATTTAATTTACCAGTATTATTTTAATCAATTTTTAAAAGCACATTTTAACTTAAACGTACAGTGTTAATGTTTACAGTGTTAATTATTTGTTATGTTTAAAGTGGCTGACAATAATAAACATTATTTCTATGAATGCATTTGCCTTGTTTTTGAACTGTGCAGAGTCGTACTCGTTGCTGATTATTAGACCTACTACTTTCATTTGATTCTGGTCATTAAGTGGTACTTGGAGAGACAAATCATTTCTGAGGTGGTGCTGGGTGTAAAAAAAGTAGGAGATGAAATATAGGTGGTGGTGGTGGAGGGCTGGTCCTCTTCAATTTTCTAAGAAAGTGAAGACATTGCTGTGCATTCTTCATAGTGGTAATTCTAGGTGTTGGCCAAATCCTGTGTCATCAATCGTTGCTATTTTTTGTTTGGTAATCAAACGCATTACTACAAGAATATTTCGTGAACATTAAAGCCTAATACAGGAGTGGTGAGAAGAGACCCCTCACACAATTGTAAACACTTTGGGTATGACCATACACAATAAATGTGCTATATAATTTTAGAGTAGATTACATTACATATAAAATCTTGTGGCAATTACAGAAATGTTACAGCAATTATCCTTACAAAATGCCCTGCAAAAAATATACATTTCTGTAATTTGGTATTACTGTGATATATTGGTAATGTTCATCACAATGTGTAATTTTCATTTGGTAGCCTAATGTGTGTAGTTTTTTGTGGTAATGTGTATATTATTGTCATAATTCTGTAATATTTACAACACAATTTTGTTATTCGGTATGTAGTATTTCTGTAATTTTTTGTGGTGATGTGTGGCACTACTGTCATATTTCTGTAATATTTACCACATGATTTGGCTATACAGTAGTTAATGTTCCTGTAACATACTAATGTGTGGTATTATTGCATTCATGTAACATTCCTATTATTTCAAACCAGTATGCATATTTTTGTTGCACTGATATTTCTGTTATAATATATATTTCTGTTATATAAATGGTATTCCTGTAGTTTTCTTGCAGTAATGTGTGGTATTACTGTCATATTTTGTAATATTTACCACATCATTTTAATATATAGTATGTAATATGTCTGCAATATTATTGTGGTAATGTGTGGTATTATATTATTGTAAGATTTACCACATCATTTTGTTATAAGGTAAGTAATATTTTGGTAATGTGTGGCGTTATTGTTTTCATCTTGCTATTGTATTTACCACAGGATTTAGTTGAAATGTTTGCAATGTGTAATGATTAAATGGAAATTTGTGGTATTACTTTTACACCTCTGTATTATTTAGCATAGCACTGGTGCTACAGAGGTTGATAGTTTTGTACCACAGGCGAAAAAGCTGTGTCAACGGCTGTAGTGCCCTTTTACAAACACGAGGACACATATTTGCAAGCTTTTTGTTGTTGTTGTTGTTGTTGTTGTTGTTATTGTTGTTGTGGTCACTGGACTTCAGCTCCCATAACCCTTTGTACCTTTCTCATTATTTGTAGCCAATTTTATCAAGGCTTTTCTCTGTTTGTTTGTTTTTTGTTTTGGATGAGTTTAGATTTTGTTCTGTTCACACGATTTGTGAACAGAACAACAGAACCTCCATGTGATTGGCAAACCATTGTTCTTCCATGGTTTGTTTTACTTGCTTATTTTTGATGTTTTGTGGCTTTTGTTTTTGCTAATATGTTTGCTTTGTTTGTCCCCCAGTGTCATGAATTACCTTTTTTCCTTTTTTTCTTTTTTTTTTTTTGTTAAAACTTTTTATTGTTTTTAGCATAAGAAAATAAATAAAATAACATAAACAGAACAAACTTCAGGGGGGAAAAAAGTACAAAGGCCTTTTTACAATACATAAACAGTCAGACTCAACATAATCCAATATCATCCAGAAAGCATAAGGGAAAAAATTAGAATTGAATATATTAAGAAAAATAATAATAATTTACAGAGAAATGTGTAGGCTCCACAACTTGACATATGCCTAACCAATCCCACCTCTAATGAGTTACAAGTCAGCATTACTAATATTAAACAGAATTGGGTTCCAGATTTTAAAAAATATGTTTAGTTTGTTTGCAACACCATATCACATTTTTTCCATAGGCAACACATAACTTAAGCTCCTAATCCAGGTTTCAAAGACAGGCACGTGATCCGACTTCCAATTTTGTAAAATTATTTTCTTTGCTAATATCATACACAAAGATACTGCCTGTGATATATATGTATCTCCTATTTCTTAGGTGTCTCCGAAAATACCCAACTTTGGCTCTGGTGACAGATCAATCCTGTATACTTCAGATATAAAATTAAAAATGTTCTGCCAAAATGAACTAATTTTATGGCTTGACCAGAATGAGTGAGTCAGTGTACCTTCAAAATGTTTACATTTATTGCACAATAAGGAAACATTTGGGGAAATCTTATGTAATTTTACTTTTGAATAATGAAGTCTGTGAATAACTTTAAATTGAATCAGTCTGTGTCTTGCGTTAATAGAGCAATCATGAATTTTAGAAAAGATAATCTTCCCATGACTCTTTTTTTTTTTTATAAATTCTGCAATTGAATCTTCTGTGGGTGACGTGGTGGCGCAGTGGGTAGCACGATCGCCTCACAGCTAGAAGATCGCTGATTTAAGCCTCGGCTGGGTCAGTTGGCATTTCTGTGTGGAGTTTGCATGTTGTAAGACATGGTAGCCTATAGGTGAATTGGGTATGCTAAAATTGATCGTAGTGTATATGTGTGAATGAGTGTGTATGGATGCTTGTTGGACAGTGATGGGTTGCAGCTGCAAGGGCATGCGCTGCCTAAAACATATGCTGGATAAGTTGGCAGTTCATTCCGCTGTGAATGAATGAATCCCCTGTGTTGTGTGACATGGTAAATACTACTTCACTAAGAATATTACATGCCATAACAAAATCCTGTGGTAAATACTACAGAAATATGACAATACCACACATCACAGCTAGCATATTACATACTGTACAACAATAACCTGTTGTAAATACTGCAGAAATATGAAATATCACACATTACTGCAAGACTATTACTGGAATATTACATAAGGGCAACTAATTGTGTAAATACTACAAAAAAGTGACAGCAATATCACACATTATTGCAATAATATCGGCGGCACGGTGGCTCAATGGTTAGCCCTCACAGCCAAAAGGCTGCTGCTTCGAGGCTGGGTCAGTTGGCATTTCTGTGTCGAGTTTTTGTGTTCTCTCCGCGTTTTCACGTGGGTTTCCACCGGATGCTCCGCTTTCCCTCACAGTCCAAAGACATGCAGTATAGGTAAACTGAATAAACTAAATTGGCAGTATGTGTGTGAATAAGTGTGTATGGATGTTTCCCAGTACTGGGTTGCTGCTGGAAGGGCATCTGCTGTGTAAAACATATGCTGGATAAGTTGGCATTTATTTCGCTGTGGCGACCCCAGATTAATAAAGCAATGTTTTTAGCAAGATTGTAATTTATGATGTAAAAAATGTTTTATAGCCGGCAGGTCAAATTTGACCCAAAGGACAACAATTGTACTCTAAAGCACCAGTCAGATCACATGAATTTGTCCCAATTTCCTTGACGTAGGGTGTCGTGAGGATTTGTGAATGGCATATGAGCGTCGTGACACAAGATTTTTATCATTTCTTCTCATGTAATGTGGCATAGTTTACGACAACCGGTGCATTTGGGTCATTCTGTAAAACGGGTGCCATTTGTGTCCGTAACATTTGATAAGCTGCATAAAGCACAAAAATGTCCTAAAATGTGTTTCCAAAGCTTAAAGTAATTAATTCAAGGGTTCTTGATAGCATGATATATAAAAAAATATTATAATTAAAGTGTAATATTCTTTTTTTCAATACATTTTTATGATTACATAACAAATTTCACATGTCCGTGCTGACTAACATTGCATTTGCACCTAAAATATCAAATAAATGACTTTTTTCCTCCCAAATTTTTATTGTTTTGAGGTTTATATGTGTGTTTCTATTTCCATAAGATATATTTATTTAATAAATGTTATATTTTTTTGTAAATATTTCATGATTTGTGTGTGTCCCTAAGTTTGACTTACCACCCCGTCACACTAACTTGTTTTATTTATAAATGATGTACTTTTGTTTTAAATGACATCACAAAAAAAGAATTGACATCAAATGGACCCTGCACCCTCCAAGACTAAAAGCAGGAAATTACAGAAATTAATTTACATTTCTTTTTTGTTGTTTTTTTCTTGTTAAACAGGATCCGTCAAGCTCAACCCAACCCCCCTGTCACGCAAAATAGATAGGGTAAACTTATTTATTAAATTTTTTTACATTTATAAAGCAAAGAAGAGTAAATTTCAGATTGAATGAATGTATGCTAGGTGAGGAACTTGACCACATGGGAGATTTGCAGCCATTTTTAGATGCACTTTACCACCCTGTCACATTTTTTATTGTGATAGGGTGGTTCTGCATTCCATTGGAATGTGAAGATGTATGAAATCAAAGATTCTAATATAGGGCTAATCAATGAATTCTGTGATTTTCTTTTAATTTAACCCTGTTTGGTCTCTCACACACTTCCTTACTTTCTCTTTCACACACTTATTTTTAGTCATTCACTCAGTATCCTTCACTCAGTATCCATACATAATCTGTATTTAATTAAAAATTTCACATTTTATAACATAATTCCAGATAGATCTTTTTCTATCAAGTGTAGCACACAGTTCAGATTAAACATTATTGGACATACAGTGCTCAGCATTCATTCATTCATTTTCTTTTTCGGCTTAGTCCCTTTTTTAATCTGCGGTTACCATAGCAGAATGAACCGCCAACTTATCCAGCATATCCAGCAGCAGATGCCCTTCCGTCATGGGAAACATCCATACTCATTCACACACATACACTACGGACAATTTAGCTTACCCAATTCACATATACCAAATGTCTTTGGACTAGTGAGGGAAACCGGAGCACCTGGAGGAAACCCACGCCAACACGGGGAGAACATGCAAACTCCACACAGAAATGCCAACTGATCCAGCCGAGGCTCGAACCAGCGACCTACTTGCTGAGAGGCCATCATGCTGCCCACTGCACCACAGTACCGCCCCTAGTGCTCAGCATAAATAATAATAAAAAATCTCTAAAAAAAACTCTTTTAAATGAATATTTTCTACAGGATGCAACACCAGAGTCATACAGTAGTAAATACCAATGCCAAAACTGGAGCTAATCTAACAAAAAAGTAGGTCACAATCCAGAAAAGAGTACACCCAAATTGTATATGTTTGGGGGAAACATTTAACAATTTTTTTTTATAAAAAGGGAAAATCTAAAGAAACAAAAAGTCTGTTACATTTTTTGTTCATTTTGTAGTGTCTTGATTGGCTAATATTTAATTGAATAAAATTTTTTTCTATTCCTAAAGTTGTTTAGAATGTTGTTGAGATTAGAATATGCAGGATGATGCATCAAATAAAGTGTTTTCTTTCTGTTATGGCACAAAAAGTAAAAAAAATAAATATGTAAGAATGTTACAAACAATATCCCATTTGGTTGTGGTGGTCCATCTTACCTCAATGGTCTAATTTTACATACCCCTAGTTTACAAAATAAAAGCTATATATTTTTAACTTCACAAATCACCCTGTTTAAAGGTTTACACTGGTTAAATTACTTTTAAAGCACATTGTCCATACCACCCTGTCACAGTGAACAACCCCGTCACAGCAGATACCACCCCGTCACGCTCTCATTTTCTTAAAGGTTTATGGAAAGGAAATGAAATGTTACATAAATTAATGTTGAATGGTGTTCTTGCTGCGTGGACTAAATTAAAAATGTAAGTTGATTTGTATTTTTTTAAAGTGAATTTGTTGTTTCTGTGAAAACAGTGAGGCAATTGAGGTGTCAATTTTTTTAAGTTATGAAATAATAAAAAAATAGATTAAACTAAGGACTTTCTATTAATAGCTGCATAAAAGAGGACATTTTATTATTAGGAAAACATTTGAATTTAAAAAACAACTTATTTTACTACTGTAATATCATACATATTGCCCATAACGAGGTGGTACAAGAGAGGCTCTCTTGCCTAAAGAAAAGCAATAAAATTAATAAGGATTTTGTGCCTGAGGTGGGAAAATAGCTGTTTTGGAGGGTTAAGATATCTTTCAAGTTGTAGGTTGTTGTTTTTTTAACTTTGTACTTAATGAAAATGTAAAAAAATTGCAACGTGCAAATGCCACCCGTTTCATAAAATGACTAATTTCCTGCTTATTCAAATTTGTTATTAGTGAAAACAGTTTAATATAGGCTTCTCTAAAACTGAATATGACGATGCGGTGAAGCAGTGGGTTGCGCTCTCGCCTTATATGTTCTCCCTGCGTTTGCATGGGATTCCTCCAGGTGCTCCGGTTTCCCCCACAAGTCCGAAGACATGAGGTACAGGTGAATTGGGTAAGCTAAAGATGGTTGTCCGTAGTGTGTGTGAGTGTATGGGTGTTTCCCAGTGATGGGTTGCAGCTGGAAGGGCATCCGCTGCATAAAACATATGCTGGAAAAGTTGGTGGTTCATTCTGCTGTGGCAACCCTGGATCTATAAAGAGACTAAGCTGAAAAGAAAGTGAATGAATGAATGAACCTAAATATTTCACTTTAATTTTATTTAGGCTAGATTATTATTTTATTTAACAAACCAACACAGTCTCATGGCATTTTGTGTTTTGCAGCATATAGCAGACTTGTTTTGAAGCGCTTCACCTCAAATGTCATTCATTATTCTTGTTTATAGATAACTGACTATCTTAATACATTAAAATTAAGATAAAAACTTATAGCAAACGAAATTACTTTCAAAAAGATATTTTTCCAAGAAAAATATACAAATTATATTTTAGTTTGTGCCCCTCCACTAAATTATACAGGTGGATGATTTGTTTAACTTTGTGGAAAATAAGGATTTAATGAATGCTTCACTGTGATTGTTGTATCACAAACCTCAGTTATATATTATACATTTTTAAATATGTCATTATTTTATAGGTTACGTCTTGAGCATCTGATTTTTACTTGCTGCTGCAGATGTGCTTTCTTTTTCTTCATCTCACTCATGACAAGTTCAGGCGAGGGAGTGTTTAATAAGCATCCCTTGCAGAAAAAATATATTTACATTTCAAAGAAAATATCTTTATATTAAAAAGGAATCATAAGTTTGATTCTATCCATGTTGTAACGAATGCGCTTAAACAGGGCTGCCAACGTTTGGCTTTAGTTTGGAGTGAGAATTTAAGCCCCACCCATATCCACAAGCCACGTTTATTAATAAATACCTAAAATGATAAATATATAATTTTAATAAATACTTTTTAAAATATTTATTACAAATTAGAGTATTATTACTATTATACAATTATTTTGTTATAAATATAAAAAAAATAAATGAAAAAAAAATCTATTCTAAATGTAACTGGAAAACAATGTAAAGATACAACTGAAGTGATATGCAAAGACCATTTAAGAAATCTTTTGGGTAAATATAGGTCACTGGTTTGAGTGACACATGCGCTATAGGGAAATTGGTGAACTAACTTGGTAGTAGTGCATCAGTAGTGTTTTCCAGTACTGGGTTGCAGCTGGAAGGGCTTCCACTGCCTAAAACATATGCTAGAACAGTTGGTAATTCATTCCGCTGTGCAGGCTGTTACCCCTGTTATAAAACGCAGCCCCTCTGAAATGTGCATCTATTAACTTAAATTTATGATTTTTTAAATAATATTATTATAAATATATACAATTATGGCCTTTGGTTTTCATGTAGAATGAGAATCCCAATAAAAGTCTAAGAAAGGCAGGCCCGGATTAAGAATTCAGAGGCCCCTGTCTTGTAGACCCCTTACCTGCCGCACGCCTATAGATGAATTAAAACATTAGTATATAATGTATTGCTCGCATTTTTTAAATAAATGATATACAGTACATACAGTGAGGGAAAAAAGTATTTAATCACACTGTGATTTTTCAAGATGTCCTACTTAGAAATCATGGAGGGGTCTACAATTTTCAGTATAGGTGCAATTCCACTGTGAGAGACATATATGTATAGAGTGTATATCTATAGAATGTATCATGTGTATGGTGTAGCATATGTATGGTATGTGTGTGTTTAAGTATGGAGTGTGTCATGTGTGTATAAGTATGGAGAGTGTATAGTGTGTGTATATGTATAGAGTGTACATGTATGAAGTGTATATGTATAGAGTGTATATCTATAGTGTATTGTGTGTATATGTATAGAGTGTATCATGTGTGTGTGTATGTATAGACTGTGTATATGTGTGTGTGTATATGTATGGAGTGTATCATGTGTGTATAAGTATGGAGAGTGTATTATGTGTGTATATGTATGGAGTGTATGATGTGTGCATATGTATAGAGTGTATATGTATAGAGTTTATCATGTGTGCATATGTATAGAGTCTATATCTATAGTGTATCATGTGTGCATATGTATAGAGTGTATATCTATAGTGTATCATGTGTGTGTATAAGTATAGATTGTATCATGTGTGTATATATATATATATATATATATATAGAGAGAGAGAGAGAGAGAGAGAGAGAGAGAGAGAGAGAGAGAGTATATCTATAGAGTGTATCATGTGTGCATATGTAAGGAGTGTATTATGGGTGCATATGTATAGAGTGTATATCTATAGAGTTTATCATGTGTGTATATGTATAGAGTGAATCGTGTGTATATGTATGAAGTGTATCATGTGTGTGTATATGTATGAAGTGTATTGTGTGTGTATATGTATCAGAATCAGAATCAGTTTTATTGCCAAGTGTGCTTCACACACACAAGGAATTTGTTTTGGCAACAGAAGCTTCCAGTGTACATAAAGTGATGAGTGACAACACAAAATTAAATACAAGAAAGAAAAGGCAATAAACATTAAACATTAAACAGAGATGCAGTTAGTCAAAAAGATCTGGATGTTGAATTGTATGTACAGATATGCTGTAAATATACTGGTTATAAGGTGCTGTGTACAAGTGTGTATGAGAAAGTATTGTACGTTTATTGCACAGTAGGGGAATATTTAACTGTTCATGAGGTAGATGGCCTGAGGAAAGAAACTTTTCCTGTTTCTGGCTGTTTTTGTGCTCTGTAGCGCCAACCAGACGGTAACAGTTCGAACAGGTAGTGTGCTGGGTGTGAGGCGTCCAGAGTGATTTTATGAGCCCTTTTACTCACTCTGGAAGAGTACAGTTCTTGAAGTGTAGGA
>CAIGQZ010032280.1:8278945-8312952 GCA_903798205.1 Danio tinwini
CGACAGCTGCACCATCAGCACTGATGCCCCCCAGGGATGTGTTCTCTCCCCACTACTCTTCTCCCTGTACACAAACGACTGCACTGCAAAAGACCCCTCCATTAAGCTCTTTAAGTTTGCAGATGACACTACTGTTATCGGCCTAATCCGGAACGGTGACGAGTCTGCATACAGACAGGAGGTAGAGCAGCTGGCTTTATGGTGCAGATACAACAACCTGGAGCTGAACATGCTCAAAACAGTGGAGATGATAGTGGACTTTAGGCGAAACCCCCTTGCACTCTCCCCACTCATCATCATGAACAGCACTGTGGCTGCAGTAGAGTCATTCAGGTTCCTAGACACCACCATCTCTCAGGATCTGAAGTGGGACATTCACATTGACTCCATTGTAAAGAAAGCCCAGCAGAGACTGTACTTCCTTCGTTAGCTGAGGAAGTTCAACCTGCCACAAAAGCTGCTCGTACAGTTCTACTCAGCTGTCATCCAATCCATCCTCTGCACTTTAATCACCATCTGGTTCAGCTCAGCTGCCAAAACCGACCTCCGTAGACTACAGCGAATAGTTAACCTAGACAGGCTGTGCCTTTCCCTGCTGTCATGTGTGAGGCTGTAGCTGCATTTAGAAAACCAGCGCCAAAACAGCACAGGTGAATTTTCTGTGCAAGAATGAAGTGTGTGAGGTGTGTGACACACACTGGTGAGAATGGCGGCAGCAAAAAAAGGACATTAAGAGCTTTTTTCAACAAAAAGTGTAAGTCACATAAACTGAAGTTTGCTACTGAATGAGTCCATCATGATAATGGCGTTAATGCTCGTGTTTTCCCCCCTTTAACGCACAGTCTGTCGTTATAGCAGGCTGATAAAGTCTACAATAACTATTAAAGAAATCTATTTTGTGTTAATGTGACATGATTCTGTCCGATATTACATGTTCTATGCATACTGCCATTATAAATAAAAGTTATTTTTTAAAGAATTTGACACGTGGCCCTTCATTTGGTTTGAAAGCTTGATGTGGCTCTCAGGTCTAAAACGTTTGCCCACCACTGGTCTACACATTTCATCGACTGTTGTTAAGGATGTTGGATCTGATCATTTCTGTATTTTTTTTTTATATATTGATCACTCCAGCCATTGAAGACAGACCTGTCTCTGTCAGAAAAAGATGCATAAATGAGAACACTAGTGAGCAGTTTATGAAGGCCATATCGCTAGCACCAAGCATATCTGCAGACTCTTGATTCTCTCCTTGATTTGTTTAACTTTAAAGTTCAGAATGTCATAGATGATATTGCTCCTGTTAAAGTCAGGAAGAGAACCGGCAGACAGAAAGGACCTTGGTCAAGGTCAACATCAGTAAAGATGATGAAAAGACAGTGCAGAAAAACTGAGCGTATGTGGAGAAAGACAAAACTAGTAGTCCATTATAATATCTATAAAGACAGTCTAAATGCTTTTAATGTGGAACTAAACACTGCTAGGCAGACTTACTTTTCAACCCTTATAAACAGCAACTTAAATAATGCTCATACACTTTTTGCAATGGCAGAGAAACTCACAAACCCCCCAGTAGGATTCCCAGTGAACTAATCTCGGAAAGTAAATGTAATGAGTTTGCTCATTTCTTTACTGATAAGATCAATAATATCAGAAAGGCAATCAGCTCATCCAATCAGCCAAATTGTGTCGACGTCAGTCAAGCTCAACCACAACTTAAGAAATCAGACATTATGTCTGATTTCATGGCAATTAATGGTAAAATCTTAGAAGAGCAAATTATGAAAACATCAACCTCGCTCCCCACATCATTCATAACACGCTCCCCACATCATTCTTCAAAATGGTGTTTAACTGTTTAGAAATGGATCTCCTAAAAGTGGTAAATGCTTCACTTCTCTCAGGGATTTTTCCAAACTCACTTAAAATTGCAGTTGTTAAACCCCTCTTGAAAAAGTGCAACCTAGATAACACACTATTGAATCATTGAAAAAAATTGTTTTCAACCAGGTTAGCATGTTCTTAAACTCCAAGGGGTGTTTAGACAATTTGCAATCTGGTTTCAGAGCACATCACAGTACAGAGAGCGCTCATAAAGATAATCAATGATATCCGCCTAAATACAGATTCAGGCAAAATAACAGGGCTGGTATTGCTCAATTTCAGTGCTGCATTTGACACTGTTGATCACAGCATACTTCTGGATAGGCTGGAAAACTGGGTTGGGCTGTCTGGGACGGTCCTCAAATGGTTCAGATCTTATCTTGAAGGGAGAGATTACTATGTCAGTATAGGTGACCGCAGGTCGAGGTGGACACCCATGACATGTGGAGTCCCACAAGGCTCGATTCTGGCACCTCTCCTGTTCAACCTTTATATGCTCCCTCTGAGCCAAATAATGAGAAAGAACCAAATCTCCTACCACAGATATGCTGATGACACACAAATTACTTAGCCTTACTGCCTAATGACTACAGCCCTGTTGACACCCTCTGCCAATGCATTAATGAAATGAACAATTGGATGTGCCAAAACTTTCTACAGTTAAACAAAGAGAAAACTGAAGTCATTGTGTTTGGGAACAGAGATGAGGTTCTCAAGGCAGGCACATGCAGAGGTGGGGGCTTTGGGGGCTTTGGCCCCTGCCCTTTTTTCTCCTGGAGAGAAAGTGCCTTTTTTTTTGGGGATATAAATTTTTTTAAGTACTAATAATAATAAAATATGTATGTTAATGCATGTTCTATTTAAGGACTGCTTTCCCTGTCAAACAATAAAAAAACAACATTTTAAAGTATATCTTGGTTTTAGTCTAGCTGCTCCAAGCAGGCCTCGAACCGACGATTTGGAAAAAAAAGTTACATGCGAGGCGAAAGCTCTAACGAAGACTCTACTTACATTGTTAATCGCGCCTCAGAAGTAAGGTGTCAACAGTGGAGTAACGTCTATCAGCGCCTATGCCAACTCCTGCATCCGCACTGCACACAGACTGCATCTAGGCCATAGTTTTACAGTCTGACCCATACACACACTGCAGACGGAGTGTGTAAAACATATATTACTAGCTGAACTCCGTTATGGCAGCGCGATATGATCGACAGAACCGGCGATGTAAATTCATCCGTCATTCATCTTCATTGTGTGGAGATGAGTAACGATTAACAAAAGACTACCTGAGGCTCAAATTTAACGTCAGCTATTTATCTAAAATAAATAGTCTCTCGTTTGTTTGAAGGCTTAGGGAAATCCATTATAGCATCCACTTTATCACTGACAGGGGACACTTCACCCTGCCCCACACGTTTACCCAGGAAGGTGATGTAAGCCTTGGCAAATTCACATTTAGCGAGGTTTACAGTTAATGAAGCAGCTTTCAATCTAGAAAATACCTCACGTAAGGTTTCAACATGCTCCTCCCACGTGGAAGAGTACACCACGATATCATCTAGATATGAGTCACAGTTTTTAACTTCTTGTAAGACAAGGTTCAAGTCTTTGGAACGTAGAAGGGGCATTCCTCATCCCGAACGCCATCACAGAGTATTGACCAAAGAAGTCTGGGGTGACAAACGCAGAGATTTCAGCAGCGCGTGACGTAAGTTTACTGTTTATCAAGCATATCACACTGTCTTTTTGACCATCACATAGGTAAGACAGACGTGAATTCAAGTCCTTTAAAATGACAGAGTTTTGTAAACTCCCCACACACACTGCGTCACAAGCTTCAACCTCCATATCACCTTCGTTCGATACGGCTGGCACTGCCACTGCCACTGCAGATTTACACATCATTTTGTTGGGGTTTCTTGAATGATAGGGTTTCAGCATGTTGATATGGCACATTTTGACTTTCTTGCGATGATCTGGGGTTTATAGCACGTAGTTGGTGTCATTGATTTTTCTTTCTACAACGTATGGGCCTTCAAATTTAGTTTGGAGAGCAGAGCCTGGCACCGACAGTAAGGCGAGCACTAAATCGCCTGGCTCAAATGAACGGGCTACACTCTGCTTATCATACCGCTCCTTCATAGTCGCTTGAGAACTCTTTAGGTGAATTTTGGCAAGATCACGGGAGTACGACAAACGTTTACGTAATGAGTCCACGTACTCGGTTACTGGTACGGAAGAAGATTCACTCGCTAATAATTGCTCATTCATAAGTTTTAGAGGGCCGCGGATTACGTGGCCATAAACGAGCTCTGCCGGGCTAAATTTTAGTGAGTCCTGCATGGTTTCCCTCACAGCAAACATTAAAAATGGGAGGCTCTCTGCCAAGTCTTTGCCTGCATCGACACAGTGAGTACGCAGCATGGTTTTGAGCGTTTGGTGAAAGCGATCTAACACTCCCTGTGATTGCGGATGATATGCGCTGGAGACTTGATCTGACACTGAAATTGCCTCGAGCGCTTGCTTAAATTGCGTTGACATAAAATTTGTTCCACGGTGTCAGTTTGAATTACGCAAGGCAGACCAAAGAGAGAACAGAATTTAATCAGCTTCTTCACAATTGATTGAGTTTTAATGTTGCATAAAGGTACGGCCTCAGGAAATCTAGTGGCCGCGCACACCAGAGTTAAAATGTATTGAAAACCCTGCTTAGATTTTGGAAGGGGACCAACACAATCCAAAATTAAACGTTCAAAGGGCTCCCCCATCACCGGTATAGGGTGTAAGGGCGCCAGTCCCAAGACTTGGTTAGGCTTCCCGGCGACCTGACACGCATGACATGAACGACAATAATTCCAGACGCTTGATCTCAGACTAGGCCAAAAGAAATACTTTGTGATGCGACTAAAGGTTTTATTAACACCAAAGTGTCCTGCCATGACGTGGGCTAATTTCAGCACTGCAGATCGATAACAGGCTGGCAACAAAATTTGAAAGGTGGGCAGTGTGACCAGTGCAGTACTCCAGTGACCAGTGCAAAATTTAAAAACACAGAATGAACTGGAATTCTCACACAACCCAGTTCAATTCCGCGAATTAAAACATCTGAACCAGTATAGGTCTTTTCCGATAAATGCAAAATATTCTCTCGAATGAAGGAGTGGGCAGCACCAGTGTCCCGCAGGATGAATACGGCTTTCACGGTCTCCTCCGGAGACACGGAAACCGAACCTTCAAGCAGAAAAGGTTTAAAGACATCAGTGTGCAGCCTAGCGTTCTCAGCCTCCATCATCTGAGGTTCAACTACTGCATGTACGACACTTTTAGGTTTACCGGACGCTTTCTTTAATTTCCACGCTTTGCAATCCGTAATAAAATGATTAGGATCAAGACAATAAAAGCAAAGTCGTTTTTCTATACGACTAGACACTCCACCCGTGGGTGCTCTATTGCGGACGGTCTCTTGCTTCACGGGACGCTTATTTGTGAAACCGTTTTCACTATCAACTTTAAAACTTCGGTGCGGACGAGCTGCAGGAATGACAGCACGGTGAGTGAGTACGTACTCATCGGCTAGTGTAGCGGCTTTAGACAGTGTAGTGACTTTTTGTTCGTTTAGATATAAAACCATATTTTCAGGCAGACCACTTTTAAAGTCCTCCAACAAAATTAATTCTTGGAGACCTTCAAAAGTCGTGATCTCAGATGACGTGCACCATTTTTCTAGCATGGTCTTTTTACCGCAAGCAAACTCCAAAAAAGTTTGTTGGACTTTTTTAGTATGGCCTCTGAACCTCTGCCTATATGCTTCTGGCACTAATTCAGACGCCTTCAATACAGTAGCTTTAACAATGTCATATTTTTGAGCGAGTCTTGCATGACAATGCGGAGCACACCTCCTGCGCCTTGCCCACAAAACTGCTTTGCAGCATAATCGCCCACATTTCTTTTGGCCAGCCTAATTTGGTTGCCACTCGCTCGAAAGCAATAAAATACGCGTCCACTTCCGACTCTCTAAATTGAGGAACAAGTTTCATATATCGACTGGGATCAAACTGACTACCCTCAGCAGCTTGCACTTCTCTCGCTTGCTGACGTAGTTCTAATTCACGAATACGTAATAAGTCTCATACTCCTGTTGTTTAATTTTGAACTTGAGTTCCTTTAATTTCAGTGCCACATTTGCGTCATAATCTGCTGCAGGTGAAACAGCGGCTTCAAACTCTTCTGAGAAAACACCTTGCGAGGTTAGTTCAGAGAGAAGTTCGGCTTTAATTTCGGCTTTCGCTGCAGCAGAAGAAATGGATACCTTGTAGATCTCTGCCACTTGCAGTAAATCTTTTTTTCTAAAGCGATCTAATCGCTCCAACGACAGAAAATCAATAAAAGCCTTCACCTCAGCTTCCATATTTTCTTCCCCAAGAGTATATCACCAGATGACTTTGGAAAAAGGGGTTCAGACAGAAAGATAAGCGATCAGCCACCACTAAAGCAAGTTACCGTCCTATTACTGTATTTAACAGAGTATCTCATTAGATGACTTTGGAAAAAAGGTTCAGACAGAAGGATATCACTGCCACACAGAAACCATAGAGCGATCTGCTCACACACACAACAGCGAGGGGAAACAGGAAGAGAACTCGATGAGCAGCGGCCAGCAGCGTGCTTTTATAATCGGCGCCGCCCCTCTCACAGCTGCACCTGATCTCCGCTCATGTGGAGAGAGAGAAAGAGAAAGAGATAGATAATAACGGACATAACACACAGCAACAATACACACCAGCATTGTCAGAATTAAAGTTACTCAATATGTAACAATAGCGCTTATACAATGTAGATTGTGTCAAAGCAGCTTCACATGGAAGTTTATAGTGAATTTAAACAGTGGCAGTTCAGTTTTCAGTGTTTAAGTTCAGTTCAGTTTAGCTCAGGTCAGTGTGGGTTAATAATCATTACTGAGAGTCCAAACTCTGAAGAGCAATTCCATCGATGTGCAGCTCTACAGATCCCGAACCATGCAAGCCAGTGGCGACAGTGGCGAGGAAAAAAACTTCAGCAATTGGCGAAAGTGAAGAATTTAAAAAACCTCGAGAGAAAGCAGGCTCAGTTGGGCATGACTGTGGAGAGGTAAGCATGATCGAACACCCAATGAGGGGAGAGAGCATGCTAGGAGCCTGGCGGCTAATCAGCAGGCCAATCAGAAATAATAAATAACACCTGTTTATTCTAGTGATTGGACTGGAGAGACACCCTTCTTAAGGAGAGAAGGAGCAGCCGGGAGAGAGAGAGGA
Source organism: Danio tinwini (assembly GCA_903798205.1). Taxonomy (NCBI): domain Eukaryota; kingdom Metazoa; phylum Chordata; class Actinopteri; order Cypriniformes; family Danionidae; genus Danio; species Danio tinwini. The sequence goes on from CAIGQZ010032280.1 coordinate 8,286,121, forward strand.
GAGCACACACACACACACCCACAGCTACACGTGAGGTGTGAAATCTTTAAAAATAAAACCTTTACTTACCGTTTACCGCCGACCCTGTCTTCTTCCCACAACAAGAACGTAACTTTACTACAACGACCATTTCTCCTATGGCCAAATGTCTTGTGCAGAGCTGCAGTCTAGGCGCAGAGGCTGGACCTCAGCGAAGACTCGTCTGTCCTTGGAGCATCACAGGAATCAGTCTCATGCTCTCCACCGTGACCACCACAGCAGCAGCTCAGGATACGGCCTGGTCCAGAAACCTTGGGATCATCTCGTCGCTGGTCTTGCATCGCATCAGTGGCACTGCATAGGCTGAGGGCCTCAAGATGAGAACCCCAGGTGGAAATAAAGAAAAAGGAGAATAATTAGCGTAGCTGCTGTTCATAGTGTATATAAACAAGAAGCAAAATCCTGTGTGGGGCACATCATGCGTCATACAGCTATGTAATGCACTGAGTGTATGCTTTGCTAAAAAGATAGGTCTTTAATCTAGTTTTGAAGAGTGAGAGTGTGTCTGAGCCTCGGACATTATCAGGAAGGCTATTGCAGAGTTTAGGGGCCATAAATGAGAAGGCTCGACCTCCTTTACTCGATTTTGCTATTCTAGGTACTACAAGAAGCCTTGAGTTTTGAGATCCTAAAGAGCGGGTTGGATTGTAGCGAGACAGAAGGTTGGTTAGATAAAGAGGAGCTTGATTATTTAAAGCTTTATAGGTAAGAAGCAATATTTTAAATTCAATATGAAACTTAACAGGCAGCCAGTGGAAGGAGGATAAAATTGGGGTGATATGATCATATTTTCTAGACCTGGTAAGAACTCTGGCAGCTGCATTTTGTACTCAAAAAAAATAATACTCAAACAAAAATAGATTGAAAAGGGATAGTTCACCCAAAAATGTACTCACCCTCAAGTAGTTCCAAATCTTTGTTTCTTTATTTTGTTGAACACTAACGAATAAAAAGATTAAAAGAGATATTTTAAAGAAAGCTATAAACTTGAAATCATTGACTTCCAGAGTAGGAAAAACAAACACCATGAAAGTCAATGGTTACAGGTTTCCTGCTTTCTTTAAAATATTACTTTGTGTATTCAACAGAAGAAAAAAAGTCAAATGGGTTTGGAACAAGTAAAAGGTGAGTAAATGGTGACAGAATTTTCAGTTTTAAATTAACTATTTTTTAAGGGTGAGTATATGGTGAATTTAGAGTAATATCTCCTTAATAATCTCATTATAATATATTTTATTTAAGTAAAATTATTACTATTATTTAATAAAAAGTGCCCTTTTTCCATTTGAGCCCCTGCCCCTTAAAAGGTCTCTGCATGTCCCTGTCTCAAGGTGAATGCGAACCTTGGCTCTAAAGGTCAAACAACAAAAAATAAGATCAAGAATCTTGGTGTGACTCTGGAGTCAGATCTATGTTTCAATAGTCATGGCAAAGCAGTTAGTAAATCAGCATACTATCATCTCAAAAACATTGCAAGAATCAGATGCTTTGTTTCCAGTGAAGACTTAGAGAAACTTGTTCATGCTTTTATCAGCAGCAGGGTGGATTACTGTAACGGCCTCCTTACCGGCCTTCCCAAAAAGACAGTCAGACAGTTGCAGCTCATCCAGAACGCTGCGGCCGGGATTCTGACCAGAACCAGGAAATCAGAGCACATCACACCTGTCCTTAGGTCTCTACACTGGCTCCCAGTTACATTCAGAATAGATTTTAAGGTATCATTACTTATCTATAAATCACTAAATGTCCTAGGACCTCAATACATTACAGATATGCTCACTGAATACAAACCAAACCACTCAGATCTTTGGGATCATATAAACTAGAAACTCCAAGAGTTCAGTCAAAGCAGGGTGAATCGGCTTTCAGCTACTACGCCCCTTGCTGCTGGAATCAGCTTCCAGAAATGATCAGATGTGCTCCAACATTAGGCACATTCAAATCGAGACTGAAAACACATCTGTTTAGCTGTGCCTTTACTGAATGAGCACTGTGCTACGTCCGACAGATCGCACTATTGTTCTTTTCTTTTTATTCTTTTATAACCCATTTTAACACATTTTTACCTGTTTTTATTCATTCTTATTATTTGCTTTCTTTTATTTTCTTATACTTGTCTTTTTATTCTTGTTTATGTAAAGCACTTTGAATTGCCACTGTGTATGAAATGTGCTATATAAATAAACTTGCCTTGCCTTATGTATAGAGTGTATATCTATAGCGTGTATCATGTGTGTGTATATGTATGGAGTGTATCATGTGTGCATATGTATAGAGTGTATCGTGTGCATATGTATAGTGTATCGTGTGTGTATATGTATGGAGTGTATCATGTGTGCATGTGTGTGTATACTGTATGTATAGAGTGTATCATGTATGTATTTGTATAGAGTATATATCTATAGTGTATCATGTGAGTGTATATGTATCATGTGTGTATATGTATGGAGTGTATCTTTTGTGCATATGTATAGAGTGTATATCTATAGATTGTATCATGTGTGCATATGTATGGAGTGTATATCTATAGAATTTATCATGTGTATATGTATAGAGTGTATCATGTGTGTGTGTATATATATATATATATGTATATTTATATATGTGCATGTTTGTGCACATGTATAGAGTGTATATCTATAGAGTGTATCGTGTGTATATGTATAGAGTGTATCATGTGTGTGTATGTATAGAGTGTATATCTATAGAGTGCATCATGTGTGCATATGTATGGAGTGAATCATGTGTGTGTGTATAGAGTTTATCATGTGCATATGTATAGTGTATATCCAGGGCTTGACATTAACTATTTGATCACCAGCCAGTGTGGCTAGTAGATTTCCAACATTACTAGCCACTCGCCATTTTCACTAGCCACAATTTTGTTGTTGGGAAAATATATTTTATATGCATAAATTTGACTTTGACATGCTAAAATTACTTGATTAAGATTTTGTGCAATGTCCACATGCCTCCTAATTCATTTTACTTTTTGTGTATGTTGTGTATGAGCTTGCTCAGTGAGCATGAGCACATGGGTAATGGTTTCATAATGTTGCATTACAATTAGTTTTTATTTCACATGACTTTTCTGAGCTCAAAGGATTTACCAAATTTATCTCTAACCACACTAAAAAAATAAATAAATAATTATTTCTTAGCCACAAATTTTAAATAATGTGCCAAAACACACAAAATATAGCAGTATCTATACATTTTATTTAACAAAACATTTCTCAAAAAAAAACAGTTAACACCATATAAATGGGAAGTTAATATCCTATATCCTGTTTAAATAATGGTTAAAGCAAAAGCAACCTGTGCTGGTTACAAAAAGACCAATCTGGAGCTCTAGAAAGCAGCAGGACTGTGGGTGCATGAGCATCACTTTTTGTCTAGTCTATTTGAAAGATAACCAATCACACTAGTTGCGTTTCCAGGCCCGGTTGTTTCAAGCAAGGAAACGGGAGCGCGCACATATTTTAAACAGTCACGTGCACGTGTTTTAAACAGTCACGCGCATCACATCAGCTGTTGTCGCAAGTGATTTATCTTCTAATTCGGTAATCTACCGGCTTTCTTTTGCCTGCACGAACACAATTATATTTGTCAGTCATGCTTCTTCTCGATTCTAAGATCGCATTTGCACGAATATTGTGCCATCTTTATTGTCGAACTCTGCTTTTAAGAAAACTATTTAAAAATGATTTTCAACCAGCCAAAGTGGCTAGTGGAGGTGGCTGTCTAACCTGCCACAGCTAAAATCTACCCACATTTGGCGGGTTGGCGGGTGTTAATGCAGAGCCCTGTGTATAGAATGCATCATGTGTGCATATATATGGAGTGTATCATGTGTGCATATGTATAGAGTGTATCTTGTGTGTATATAAAACCACATCCGACAGCCGCACCATCAGCACTGTTGCCCCACAGGGATGTGTTCTCTCCCCACTGCACTTCTCCCTGTACACCAACGACTGCACCGCAAAAGACCCCTCCATCAAGCTCTTGAAGTTTGCGGATGACACTACTGTTATCGGCCTCATGCGGAACGGTGACGAGTCTGCATACAGACAGCAGGTGGAGCGACTGGCTTTATGGTGCAGATGCAACAACCTGGAGCTGAACATGCTCTAAACAGTGGAGATGATAGTGGACTTTAGGAGAAACCCCCCTGCATTCCCCCCACTCACCATTATGAACAGCATTGTGGCTGCAGTAGAGTCATTCAGGTTCCTGGGCACCACCATGTCTCAGGATCTGAAGTGGGACATTCACATTGACTCTATTGTGAAGAAAGCACAGCAGAGACTGTACTTCCTTTGTCAGCTGAGGAAGTTCAACCTGCCACAGGAGCTGCTCGTACAGTTCTACTCAGCTGTCATCCAATTCATCCTCTGCACTTCAATCACTGTCTGGTTCAGCTCAGCTACCAAAACTGACCTCCGTAGACTACAGCGAATAGTCCGGACTGCTGAACGAACCACTGGCACTACCCTTCCTACACTTCAAGAACTGTACTTGCACAGTTGATGCACACATGATACATTCCATATGACTGTTTCATATGGATTAATAAATCATTCTCACTGTTCAATAAATGCAAACTGTCGTAGATTATTAAAGACGCAAATCCCTCACTGCACATCAGCTGCACCTTCAGCAAACTTTCTAATTCCTGCAGCACGAGGACTTTATTGTGTTGATTGTTTATGAGCGTCAAAAGTGGCTGATCTGTTCGGCGAAATATTAGACTGCGTGTCACCGCATATCAAACGACTAAAACAATATAACTAAAGAAATCTCCACTGTGCTGAGCGAAAGCGCTTACTGAACATCATCGTAAATGCACCCAGGCCTGAATGTAATGTGAGTGCGGGTCGTCGGGGGAGACGGGAGGGGGACAAGCGTGCTTTGGCCTGGTTCAAGGCAACTGTACATAGTGTGAGTACGGCCTGAGTCACACAGGAATGTTGTGTACCTGGCTGTATATCTTATCAGCCAAAAGAAAGCGACACAAATATATAATTTTGCTGTCTTCTGAGTGACCCGGAGGTCCATTCTGAATGGAAAGTGAAAATAAAACAGGATATCAGATCACATTTTCAGCTTAGTTAGCGGGAAATGCCACTAGTTAGCTAACGTTTTCTTTTCCAAACAAATGTTTAGCTGCCATTTATCAAACTCAAGTTAATGAACTGATTCTTTCACTATATTAGACCTGTCAAGATACTGAATTTCTAAAAAGAAATTTAGGAACTTTCAAAGTTTCCAAATTTCCAAGTTACTGAAATTTATAAATAAAAACTTAAATTTCCCACTAACATAAGCACTGTTGAACGCAACAGCGCTGATTTGCCATGGTGTTCATGCGCTCAACAAAAAGGACTGTGATTGGCCATGGAGGTCATCAGTTTACCGCACTGTTTACCCAGTGAAAACACAGATGAGTGATCCGCTGATGACTCGGCTGATCTTTGCGGCTTTAAAACACTTCACGGTTCGTGCATCTGTGTTTGCACTCAGTGTAGTGCAGTGAACTGATTACCTTCACGGCCAATCACAGTAATTTCTGTTCAAGAGAGTCTGGCTGCAGACATGATGCAGTCTCGGTGCAATCTCAGCCGCACATGCGCATTCAGAGTGATGCAATCTCAGCCGCTCATGCGCATTTAAACACTTGTATTCTCATGCACGCGCTCGTTGCGGCAGGTCAAAGACGGAAATACGCCAAAATACGGTTTACAAACTAAAGATATGACAGACAAAAGAAATACCTATGTATCTACACACATAATTATGTTACGAGGCAGCCTGTAAACTCCTATTATAAAAAGATTCAGGTCGCGGCCAGGATTTTTCAAAAATAATAGCTCATAGGCATTTCTAATATTGTCTTAATAACTTCATTACTTAGCACGTCTAAAATGTCTTTATATTGGCAAAATGCATGACTAATTAATGTTAATGCACTACTAAATAAAACATTTCTACACATTTCTCCCACATAAAAAAACATTTAGATAGACATGTTATAGTGCTTTACTATTTATTCATTCATTTTCTTGTCGGCTTAGTCCCTTTATTAATCCGGGGTCGCCACAGCGATTTTACGCAGCGGATGCCCTTTCAGCCGCAACCTATCTCTGGGAAAGCTTTACTATTCAGTAGTACAGTAATATACCATTTATATTATAGTATTTAAAACTTTTATGTTAACACATGCTACAGCTAGGAAATATTTTAGTTGACTTAAGTTTATTAATCACATTGAAATAAAAAAAAACATGTTATATTTCTTTAACGCAAAATAAACAGACATATAAAACTGTATGACTTATTAAATTATTATCAAGTACTGGTTTATATACCTTTATTGCAAAAAGAAAAACACAATAAATGTATTTCATTTATTTATTCTGTTTCTTTTCGGCTTAGTCCCTTTATTAATCTGGGGTCACCACAGCGGAATGAACCGCCAACTTATCCAGCATATGTTTTACACAGCGGATGCCCTTACAGCTGCAACCCATCTCTGGGAAACATCCATACATACTCATTCACTACAGACAATTCAGCCTACCTAGTTCACCTGTACTGCATGTCTTTGGACTGTGAGGGAAACTGAAGCACCCGGAGGAAACCCACGTGAACGCAGGGAGAACATGCAAACGCCACACAGAAACGCCAACTGACACAGCCGAGGCTCGAACCAGCGACCTTCTTGCTGTGAGGCGACAGCACTACCTACTGCACCACCGTGTCACCATAAATGTATTTAAAACTTTCAAATAAAGAATTATATTTATAATGATTTCTAATCACAGTGCAGTTGGTAGCATGTTCGCTTTACAGCAAGAAGGTCGCTGGTTCAAGTCTCGGCTGGGTCAGTTGGCATTTCTGTGTGGAGTTTGCATGTTCTTCCCGTGTTGGTGTGGGTTTCCTCCGGGTGCTTCGGTTTCCCCCCCAGTCCAAAGACATGCGGTACAGGTGAATTGGGTAGGCTAAATTGTCTGTAGTGTATGAGTGTGAATGGGTGTTTCCCAGTGATGGGTTACAGCTGGATGGACATCTGCATAAAACATATGCTGGATAAGTTGTCGGTTCATTCCGCTGTGGCGACCCCATATTAATAAAGGGACTAAGCGGAATGATTTATAATGCACACAGCAGTTGGTGATTGATGACTGTAGTGAATTAATATCTGCAGTCAGCCAGTACAGATGCAGACGTCTGAGGAGTGCAGAAATGGACGTCAATGTTTTACACCTGCTAAGACTGAGTGATCCACCTGTAAGGATAAATTGAAGAGACAGTTGTAAAAATGGTTCTGATTCATATATTTTTTGTATTCCACATATATATTGTGTCCATGTATTTATTATTGTCTTTTGTTAACAACCTTCAAATTACTTTACAACTGTTGTATGACAGTTCCTCTAATGATCAATTTATAAAATAATGTTAAAGAGCCCCTATTATACATTGAAAAGGGTCATATTTTGGTTTTATGGGTCTCCAACAACATACTGATCTGTATACAAGGTCAAAAAACATGTTCATGGTCCTATAATATGCATTTATTTTTACCTAATTATCCCAGCGACTCCCATATGAATCGTTCAGCAATTCATTTGTTCCCAAAACCCTGCTTAGCGCGAAGCTAATCTGCGCTGATTGGACCGATGACAGCCTTTTGCCATTGGTCGACAGCGTTCAGCGCGAGACAGTAAAATGCCCTGCCCGGTTTATCAAGCCCGGGGGTCGCCAACATCCGATCGCAGCGGATGCCCGAAACACGCTTCAAAGTAAACTTACTAACACCACAGTAAACAGTACTAGGTTCTCAACAGTGTTATTCAGACACCTCAGCACCGAAAGCAGTGCAGTAAAACACAAGCTTATTGCTTATGTTAAGTATGACACACATTCAGTTTTAATCCACACAGCAACAAAAGCTGAACTATTCTAAACCTTGACCGCTGCGCGTGTGCAGGATCAGCTAACGGTGGCCATAGCAACGACAAATGGCAGTGGAACGAGCTTACGAAAGCATTTAAATCTGTAAACAAAGCAGCACGCGTCACGTTTACAACGTTGCATTACACGTGAAATGAGAATATAAAGAGTTAAACTGATACAGTACACGCGGTTACTAGTAACAAAACATGTAGATCATTTCTATTTGCAATCATTGCTGTGGCACCTCGTCCGTGAACTGCTATATGTTCTAAGGGCTTACCTGTACTCTCCTTTTCTAAACGATCACATCCCCAGCCGGTAGGTTGTAGCATCCTCTGTCCTCTGACAAGCTATCTCTGCAGGCTCCCGCTCTCCATTCGCAAGCCTTTTCAGTGCTGCTCACCAACCCGAAGCCCAGCATTCAGCAGCCTGCCGCTGTTCCTAATAATTTGTCCTTATTTTGCCTGCACCCCTGGTGTCTTGTCTGTCCATTACAAGATGGACGCAGAAACTAATGCATGAGCTGTGTAGTGATAGATTGCCCGTTGTAAGCGTGCAGATTTCTGAACGACTCCTTTCCCCTCACACTTCCAATAATATCCAGGTAAACACAGCGTCTTCATGAGCGTCTTGCTGCTGTGTTAGTGGGCGGGGCAGGTTTGAATTTTGCCGGGTCTGCAACCATTATGTTTCGCAACGATGTCACGCCGAAACGGCTGAAGACTCGTTATCAAGACGATTCATTTAAACCACTATGAGACGACTCTTTTATAGATGAATCAATAGTTTTAAAAACTGTCCATCTTCAGATTTAAGCTTTAGCTGGATATTTCACTTCACTAAGAGCTGTGTTACACACTACATGGACGGTCATTTTCAAAAACCCATAATAGTGTCTCTTTAAGTAACACCTAAATAAATGATATACAGTAGAGCAGGTCACCTGCAAACTGCCCTATTACTTTTCAAAATAACACACCAAAACAGAGCTCGTAAAATATTCATGGTTTTAATTATTGTCTAAACAAATGAATTAAGATACCAAATTAACAAAAACTTGTTATATAAGCTAAATATTTAGATATATATTTACATGAATTTAAGATGAACTGATGGTGAACAATGATTTTTACAAAAGCTTTTTTAATGTTAACATACTCTTAATAGAATATTTTAATGTATCCCTTTATATTAACAGCTTAATTATTGTTTATTTACACATACACTTATGTACTTGTTTGTGGGTTAGATAACATGGCCAAACAATAAACAACTCGTTTATTCAATAGAACTGAATCATAGTTAATCTAAACTTATTAATATTGTATTATGTCAGTTACTGCATTAGTTAACATGAACAAATAATGAACAATGACCAAGATTCAGTGCTACACAATATTCAACTTGCATGTCATTCATGTTTGTGGACTCTTTACTAACACAATGTATCACTAACAAAGAATTAGTTAAGGGAATTAGGATTCTTTTAGTAAATTGTACACTACTTTAACATTAATATACTGTTACCAGCATTTGTAATTGTAAACTTTTTCTAGCATGGTTTATCAGTAACAAACCATCTATTAATGCAATCAGAAACTTTATTGTAATGTGTACATCACTTCAACATTATGTGTAACTAACATTTGTAAACTCTTTACTGATATTAATTTCACAAAGTTCTTTTTCTTAATTTGTTTTACATTTTTGCTTAAAAAATAAGTTTTAAAATCTGGCAATGTTCTCCCTGTTATGTAATGTAGTAAAGGATCTGAAAGAGATGTGTACATGGTTTTCACTGATTTGAGATCCAGTAAAATCATTAATCACTGCTTTGTAATAAACTCATAGATGTTAGTAGCACATCAGTTATATTGTTGGGTTAGTGGTAAGTCAGCAAAAACTTTACAAATGTAACATGTTGAAGTAGTGTTACATTTTACAATAAAGGTTCCTAATTCCCTTAACTAATGTTTTGCGTGATCAATCAAAGAGTCTACAGACTTGAATAACATGCCAGTTGAACACTATGGACTGAACCTGAGTCATTGTTCATTATTTGTTCATGTTAACTGCATTAAGTAACACATGTATAAGTTTGTGTTAACAACGATTTAGTATTACTGAATAAATGTGCTGTTCATTGTTTAGTTATGTTATTTAACCAATGAACAAATACATTAGTCTATGTGAAAGTAAACATTGCTAATTATGTTAAGCTGTTAATGTAAAGTGATACAATACAACAATGAGAAACACTTTTTAACTAATGCAGATGTTTATTTAACAATAACAAAGATTAATCAACGCTCACAGTAAATTGTAAACTAATGTATGAACTGACGTTATCTAATGCAATATTCCTGTAAATGTTATGCCGTTTAATCTTATGAATAAATGAATTTACTGTCAACAAGCTAGCGGTCGCGCTAAACTGTTTACTTTATCTAAACACATGGATGACATCGAGGGAGCTGTGTACAGGTTATATCGGGCACATATACCGATCGTTTTTAATAACATTCACCTAATGACGAAAAACACCACATTTAATAACATTGCGAAATTCGTGAATGGAATAATTATAATTACAGTACGAGTGACCGACGTGAAGCATTTGTCTTATAGAGAGCAAAAGTGTGCCCACGAGCGCATGTGCGGCTGAGTGCTGTCTGATTGCGCATGTCCGGCTGAGACTGCATCACTCTGAATGCACATGTGTGGCTGAGATTGCATCGTGTCTGCAGCCAGACCCTTCTCTTTCTGTTGAGCACTGGTGAGTATGGCAAATCAGCTGCTTAAGAACGCGCTCAGTGGCACTTAAATGTTAGCAGGAGATGAACGTTTTTTTTTATTCAGTACCGGGACAACACTATTACATGATTAACTATTACTATTACTATTAACATGAGGGTGTGCTACAGAGGACTGCGTTGTTTTATTGCTCACCGGGATACATAAGCTGAAGCAAGCAGGGAAGCCCCCACTGTGTTTACCTGCTGCCATGAACTGAAGCCCAGGAGGAGAGATTGTGATGTTGTTTGATGCCTAATATGCTTTTCATTGTTTAAATTAAACTGAACTGAATGATATTAAAGTGATGTTTACATCATATCTGCGTTTTAAAATTGCTGGAGGTTTATAGTCCACTGCATGTTGTTGCAATGTTTATAGTGCTGATCCTATACTTTCGGGTTTCTTCCCACCGCAGCTTCGCTTTGGTTCTTTAAAATCGTGGCCGCATGAAATAAGTGTATTACTTGTTGACCAAATATCATCTATAAAAGTTAAAGAAAAATAATGTTTGCATTTCAAAATGGCTTCGGGAAACAACTACTATCTTGAATTTGACATTTTCTGATATGGAAGTTACTACATTTTTTAATCTAAGATGCTGATACCACCAAGTCCAGTTTTTGGAATTTGCTTTAAGACTGAGTTATAAGTAAGATGAATTTTCATTAAGTAAAGTAGTTTATTAGAGATGCTTTTCACAATCATATTATAATAATTTATTCATACGCATTCTTTTCACACACATACACTGCAGACAATTTAGCCTACCCAAATCACTACCACATGTCCCACGCCAACACAGGGAGAACATGCAAACTCCACACAGAAATGCCAACTGACCCAGCCTAGGCTCGAACCAGTGACCTTCTTGCTGTGAGGCGAACTGCAGCCCCCAAATTATAATCATTATGCAAAAAAACATTCCCTGAAGAAGAAAGAATTATTTTTGTACCCCTACCCCTTCCCCTTGGCCCTTAAAAACGAGTGTCAAGGGGAAGGGCTTCAACATTTACTCCTGAATTGGGACAGCACTTCAACACCTGCACACATCATCATACGTCATCGCAATCTTTTGCTTCATATGAGATCAGACGATGGCGACTGCTGTAGTTATTCCAGTTGTGTTGTTTTTTAGTATTTATCTTCAGGAAATCACTGAAGGCATATGTTTTGTTATCATAAAGATCTAATGTGGCAATAAGATCGTAACTATACTGCGCATTTACACTGTGGCCATATGCATCTATGTAAACAAACCAAAAGCAACATTAACATTATAGAAGACACTGTAAAATGCTCATTCTCAGCCACTACACTTTTCTGACAGAGTATTCGAATGTCATCGAGTGACAGAATGTTGTGAGACTGTATGCTGTATCGGGGGTTATTGTTATGAATTATAGATCACAAAATTTAGCTGTTTTCATTTAAGAGTTTTTTTATAAAGGCATGATGGTAAACCATGAACACGGTTATGAATATATTAAAACATGTGCTTGTTTGTTGTAAAAATCCGTAATACTGACAAAAAATACTAATTTGTGGCTCTCCTTACTTCCGGGTGCAGCAAAACTGCCGCTGTAGCTGGTGCATTCTGGGAAATTTTCCTACCCCTTGGTTTCGAGTGTGGTCCTGAAAAATCTTCGTTCGAAGGGCTATTCACCTCTTCCCCTTAGCCCTACGCCTTCAAGCTAAAGAGAATAGGGACACCAATACCCCTTAACATGAACGTCACAAAACGAGGGGTAGGGGGAAGGGGAAGGGCTAAGGGGTAGAATTGGGATTGGGCCTAAATCTCACCACTGCTATTTAGTAAATCTGAAACAAAAATAATTCCCTTGTCAAACCAATCTTTTTTAAATATACTTTTGTTTTTATGCAACACATGTTGTTAATTCCAGAATGCACATATGAGGAGAAAAGTTATGTTTAAAGGCAATTTTCCATGCTTCTAATGATTGCTTATAAAAGTTTAATAATTTAATGGGAAGTTTATTACATTTATAGTCACAAGAAAGCAAAAAGTTGAATTCACCACATTAAAAAAAATATATAAAAGATGTAAAATATATATCCATAGTGAATTACTTTGGGAAAGGCAGTGTTTTATCCAATTGAAATTCAGATGATTTGCAGCTCTGCTTGCTCTGACGAGAGCTATAGATCATACGGTGCATCAGTGTTTTCATAGCGAAAGTGTGAAAATGTTTTTCAGACTGAAAGAGAAAGTTGTTCTGTTACAGAACCAGGTATTAGATTTCAAATTAATGTATGCATATTTTAATAATTTGCTTGTTATTGAATATTTAAAAATTTTCAAGATTATCTCTTCTTAAGTGTCTCACACTGATACTTATACTAATTGATTATACAAGTTTTATTAATTATTCACCTTCATAATCATGTTCAACTCCTGTCTCTAATTAGTAATTTTATAATCAGTATTTGATGCCAGTCGCCAGTCCCCTGGAGCAGAAGGCCTATTAATCACCTCTGTACACCCTGCTCTCTGGTTTAGGAAAGGCTTACCTCTCCACACCAGCCATCTCAGGCCCAGTGAAAGAGTTTTTTCATCATCAGGAGACATTGTAAATGTGCAAAGATCTCGGCTTATGCCAAAAAAAACATAGATATGCTGATATTTCTTTTAAAAAATGTTAAATCCCAGCACAGTCACAGTTTGTTTGTTTATATTAATGTCTTTTTGTTGTGACTGCTTGGGAAAATAACACTTGTTGTAGATGTCACGGAATAACTGATCGTGAAGGAACGTGTAGTCTGGCACATTTGTTACCCACGACAAGTCAAGATTTTATCAAGAAAAAAAATAAAATAGCATAATCTGATTTTCATAACCGACAGTAAATATCATGTGATCTGACCAGGGCTTAAATGTGTGCAGCCTTCACGAAAAATAGAAAATGGTTGTTTTTTTCTAATGTTGGGGTCATTTTAGAAAAAGAAAAAAAGAAGTATACAGCTAAACAGACAGTCGTTGATGCACTTGAACTCATGTTTTGAAGTTTTAGTTGTTTTTGTGGATAGATTTGTATACAGCAATGTATTTCCTTGTTCCTGCTCAGTCAATGAAGAATGAAAAAGTTGTAAGCAGCAAAGCAGCTCTGGGATGCTGTACAGTGGTTTTAAATGGACAAGCCAGGCTCATAGGAGATATGTGCCCAGGACTATATTTTTGGGAAGCATAGGAAGCATGTTCATTTTTGACCATCTTAAATATGGGCCACATTTTGCTCATATATGCCATTTACAAGTCTTTCTCACTTGCATCCAAAAGACTTGTGTATACAGTATATTACCTTGCTATAGACAGACCCAGCTCCTTCCCTAAAATCCAACCAATAGTGTTTTCAAAAGAAAACTAGAAGAGCAAAGCGAATTGAGGGCACATGCTTTTACCATGGATTCACACTTTTTTTGTGGGGGTGGGGGGGGTTGTTTTGGTTTCTTAATTCTATTTTTTATCATTCTTTGCCACACTGCAAAAAAACTTTTTCTTACTTAGATTTTTTGTCTTGATTCAAGTCCAAATATCTACAAATTCTTAAAGCAAAAAGAAATTTCTACTCTAGCAAAACATTGTCTTGTTTTTATATTGTCTTTAACATACCAAATTGAAGTGAGTTATAGCAAAATAACTAAATAATCTGCCAATGGGGTAAGCTAAATAATCTTATGTCAAAAGGAAAAACAAGATTATTTTGCTTATCCCATTGGCAGATTATTTAGCTTAACTTTAGAAAAACTGACTAAATATTGGCATATTATTTCTGAAAACAAGACAAATCAAATCAAATCACTTTTATTGTCACATCATCAGCAGCACGTGTGCTATGATGAGTGAAAAGCTTAGGTGCTGGCTCCAGACAGTGGAAAATACAGATAGTGCAAATACAACAACAGTGCAAAAAACAGACAGTGCAAATACAACGACAGTGCAAAATACAGACAGTGCAAAATACAGACAGTGCAAATACAGCGACAGTGTAAAATACAGACAGTGCAAAATACAACAACATACTCACAAAAAAAAAAACAGTGTAAATTTGGCAATGTGACAGTGATGCGTACGATGGATAGGTGTACACATAGTTGTAGGCAGTATTGTTTTAAGTATGGATTGGTTAAAGTGCAGTGCATGCTACATCTTTATGGTGTGCAGTGTGGGGTATGGGAGAGTTTGTGTGGGGTGTGTTAAGTGTTCATCAGCCTGATAGTCTGAGGGAAGAAACTTTCCTTCAGTCGGCTGGTGCGTGACCGAATGCTGCGGAACTGTCTGCCTGAGGGTAGCAGAGAGAAAAGTCTATGGCTTGGGTAGACATTTGCTAGTCTAGAAAATGTTTAAGAATTTTTTGATATTTGGACTAGAAACAGGACTAAAAAAATCTAGGCAAGAAAAGCATTTCTTTGCAGTGCAAACAAACTTTCACATAAACTTTTCACAAAACATTCACATAACACAGTCACATAATATGTAATACCTGAAATGTCATACATATCTCCTACAGTTGTACTTCTTGTTCAAATGATTTATTCCATATGGCACAAGGATTTGTTTGTACATGTACTAATAACTGGAATGTGTACACAAGATGTTGAATTGCTCACTGCGGTGGCATTATTTTACTATTACTGGTCTTAATTTCCATGTAGGCAAATAAAAAGCAAACAGTCAATATTTCCACCAATCATATCTTTTGAAAGACTTGCATGGCGTGGTACAAACAACTTAGCGGTAAAAAAAACAGATTCTGATGTTTCCTGATTTCTGTTGATTTTGTTTATTAAATCAGTCTACATGTGAGATCTCCATACCTGCCTGTTTTCTTTTGCTCCACACATTACAGATTTGCCTGTTTTTTTTTCAAAATTGGTTTACTAAATGTCAGTGCGACACTTTGGTGAAGGGGCGTTGCCGAGAGCTGTGGGAACGGAACGAGGCCACTACGTAAAGCCTAGTTCACTCTACATGACTTTAAACATTTGCAGATCGCTGTGCCGTTCGCACTACATGACTTGATTTTGTGTCTTTAAATCGCTGTGGTGTTCACACTACATGACACTACATAAACGATCTACAAGAGGGGGGTCACACACTACATGTTCTGATAACAACTGGTTTCCCAACAGCTCTGTCATTCTACCAAACCACAGCCAATAAAATGTTAAGGCAGGAGCCGGCAGAAAAAGATGAACACTTGTGTGCTGATGACATCACTGACAGCATTTCAAACTTCTCTTTCAAGGGAGCATTTAAAGACATCGCAGGCAGCTGAGGCGTCAGTCAATCAATCACTCATCTGCGAGGTTCAAGAGGATAGATGGCTTTAACACTAGAACTACAGAGACAGAATTTTAAATTCTAGTAATTTAATAACTTTTTGATATAAAACTTACATATCCATAGTACCCTGACTTTTCCTAAATATCTGTATACTTTTTTTCTAACAGTTTTATTCTTTTTAACTTACAAAACTGAAAAGAACTGAGGTTTTCTACCATTAATTACCATAGTGGTCAAAATGACTGCATGAATGTCTGCTACTTTTCGCTATGACTTTAAAAATGTGTGCCTTTTTTGCCTAGCAACTTCCTGCTAACATAAACATAACATTCTGATAGCAAAAACATAAATTTACCTCAGATATATCTTTCAAAACAACATATTCTCTGCTGCGAAATAGGTCCTGTTTGAAATTGAAAATAAAATAGCAAGGTCCAGACCTTTCTGCGTGTTCTAGTAGCTTAACTAGTTACAGTATAGGCTGTATTACCAAAAATATATTATTTTTAGTATAAACCCAGAGTGAAGCGATACCCATTTTGGCCAATCACAGACATTTCTATTGAGCTCCTGAGCACATGTCCATTCAACTCATGTTGATGTGCTCTCTCATTGGCTCTTTCATTGGCTGCAGCTAGTCATTACATCTGACTGCATGTGGGGTAGAGTCGGCCAATTTCTCTGGAATATTCAGCATGCTAGATATTGGATTTTTGGCTGCAAGGTGTCAGCGACGTGTCAACGAGCCTCTTTGATGCGTTGTTCAGTAGTTCACACATGAAGACACCCAGATTTTTCCCCATCACAGTCCGATATGTCAGCGAGCTTGTTAACTTCCAAATCGGGCTCAAATCCAGAGATGGTAAGTAACGAAGTATTTGTACTTCGTTACTTACCATCTCTGGATTTGAGCCCGACTGTACTTAATTTTGAGCCAACTGTACTTAAGTAGTTTTTTCTGGTATCAGTACTTTACTCCACTACTTATTTTTTTGACAACCTTTTACTTTTACTTCTTACATTTTTACACACATTTCTGTACTTTCTACTTTTTACTTTTTTTAAACCACGATGGTTACTTTCGTTTTCATGTGTTTGGTGGCGCGATCTATATTATTTCTTGTCATAGCGCAATAATATGAGCGCATTTTTGATGCAGTCAGTCTATTTTTTCTCATTGCGCGCCTGCGTGCTGCAGCGCGTGGCTTCTTCAAGGCTATCGCGCACTGCACATGGCCTAGTTCATGAAAATTACTATGAGAAAGGCTAGGATTACTACTCAGTGACAAAGGGAGTTGGCGAATTTAACATGACTGATGCTGCCCTGTTTACACAGTAATAAATCACCTTTTGCTCGATCAGATCACAGATAAACGAGACACATTCCTGTCAAAAACATGCTGTTTAAATGCTTAAGCCTTTTGTCCACTTCCGATCGTACTGCATGGGCTTTCTCTGGTCTTTCAGTGTAATGCTGCAAAAATAGTGCTTTTTGTAAAGATTAGTACATTTAGTACTAAAACAATCAAATACTTTCTAAAAGATGTATGCAATGCATTTTTTTCATTTATTTCTGATGATTTCATATTTCCTAATACAGAATTTATGCTGTTTTTCAGTTTTTATTGACTATATGATTTTACACAGGCCGATACTATTGTCTTCAATTAATAATTTTTAACAAATATTTTACAACAACAAAGTTAACTATACTGGGCAGTTTATGTGTATGTTACCTGTCTTACCTGTGTATATTGCTTTTAGCATAGAATAAATGTATTACAGTTTTTCTCAGTCACTTTGGCACATTTCTCAGATCAGAACTGAAATTTGTAAAACACTAGGTCTAAGAGCATTTCTCAAAACAACACATATAAATAGCAAAACACCATGGATTACCTGCAATAATAATAGTCTTCTGCTCAAAATCCTTCAGTTCATCTCTCAAAACTAAATTTCTGTGTGAGTGAACATGTCAGTGGCATCAGATTTACATGTCCTTGTGTCATTGTATATGAATAAGACTCAAATTACTTAGTAGTCATGTTGTCAATAACGGTGTACTCTGGAGGGCTGTTCTGGTGTAAACTATGGCAATGTTTTTGCTGTTTGTACTGTAATTAGTTGCCAGATCATGTCATTCTGATACAGAAAGGAAAAAGAGAGCACCGCATAGCACAAAGAAAAAAGCAAATGTAAAAATGTGAACAGGACAACCTCCTTTTAGACCTTCATTAGAAAAAGTCAAGATTCAACTGGGAGAAATGTAAAAAATGCATTATCTCTTTGAAGAAAATAGCAGCTTTAACCTAATTCAAAAAAATAGTTTGCAGCCATGTCTGATAAGTATTTATTTTAGCAAAAGAAAAAAAACTATATATTTTGGACAGAATTCAGTGTAAAATGTAAGACATTAATAAAGAAAGAGTGTATCAACATGAATGGCAGCTGTTGTTTTTGATCTAACAGCGGGAAAACTACATGCTGAACACTGAGTTTGCTTCAGGATGATTACCTACCTATAGGTATTCACTCGCTATCCTTCAGCTTCGTCCCCTGATTTATCAGGGGTCGCCAAAGCAGAATAAACCACCAATTATTCCAGGATTTGTTTTACGCAGCGGATACCCCTCCAGCTGCATCCTAGTACTGGGAAACACCCATACACATTCACATTCAAACACACACACACACACACACATATACACTACTGCAAATTTAGTTAAAGAATTATTCACCTATATCGCATGTGTTTGAGACTGTGGTTGAAGTGAATACTTTTTACTTTTTTACTTTTGTAAATTTTTCAGGCGGTACTTCTTTACTTTTACTTAAGTACAAAATTGTAGGCAGTACTTCTACTTTTACCAAAGTTGTTTTTTTCTTAAGTAAAGGATGTGTGGACTTTTGCCATCTCTGCTCAAATCAGGCTTAAAATCCTGTAGTGTGAACTAGGCTTAAGTGAAGAATGTGAAACACCTGTGACGCACACTGGCCTCGAATCCCACAGAAGGAGCTCTGGACTATAAGAGGAGAAATGATGGCAGAGAAAGCTGAAAGAGGAGCGGGCTGGGCATTCTTTGTTTTACTCTTACTTTCAGTTTGAAGGCAGCCTCCATGAGGAGTTGCTGTCTGTTTGTTTTATTTTTATCATTTAAACTTATTAAAAATGTCAGTTCTCCGCCTCCTCCTTCTCAGTGGCCAAGTGGCCGTTAACTTTACTACAGACACATAAAAACATAATGAAAAACTCTATTAATGTTATTTCTAAAAAATAAATAAACACACGCATGCAAATTTTAAGGTTGAGAAATATTTATCTGGTATCATTATGTAACAAATGTGTGCGACATTTCTGCTTATGTATTTTCACTGCTCACTCTTGGTGCAAAATTCCATTACTTCAGCAAAACACCAACCTGAAATATGGCATAAAGAGTATACATTTATTAAACACATCACATTTCTTTCAAACCTTCAAAAAGTCTATTTGATTACCTTGTCAGATGTGATGTCTGGGCATCTCCAGTTGTAGAGGTAATACTGCATGTGTACATCTCCCATTCTGAACTTAAGCGGCTCCAAAAAGGCTTTATTGTTCATTATGTCAAGTGCAGAGAACACATCAAACCCCTTCTGAATAGAGAAAGTTTGACAAGTCAGGTGATCAGATCAAACAACACATTTAAAAGAAGCATTATAAATCTTGTTTGTGACAGATCAGCTGCATTGTGAAGCTATTAACATTTCTGACACAATTCTAAAACTTTTGCCTCTATACACCAACACAATAGATTTGAAATAAAATTAACAAGATGTGCTTTAACTGCAGACTGTCAGCTTTAAGCTGCGGTCACACTAGAGTTTGAGCTTGTGAAATTCTGTCGTACATCGCTGCGAAAAGGGGCAGGATTAAACAAGATGATTAGGCATTAAAAAAGTGAGCGATTGCTCTATGTTTTAAATTTCTGTTCAGAGAGGTCATGTTTTGATCCTGGATTGGTCTCACGCAGTCAAGTGATGCGATTTCGCAGGTCAGAGTTCACCAAGCTTGAACTTTGCACTGCAGCGAAATGCGAAACTGACACATTTGCGTGCGTATGAATGGAAGACTATGGGGAGAAAAGTCCAGTGTGGCCGCAGCTTTAATTTGAGGGTATTTACATCCAAATCAGGTGAACCCACTTGTTAAGGGTCCAAAAGTAATTGGACAATTGGCTTCTAAGCTGGTTCATGGCCAGATGTGTGTTCTTCCCTCATTATCCCAATTACAATGCGCAGATAAAAGGTCCAGAGTTAATTTTAAGTGTGCAACTTGCATTTGGAATCTGTTTCTGTCAACTCTCAAGATCCAAAGAGCTGTCACTATCAGTCAAGCAAGCCATCATTAGGCTGAAAAAAACTGAACAAACCCATCAGAGAGATAGCAAAAACATTAGGCATGGCCAAAACAACTATTTGGAACATTCTTAAAAAGAAAGAATGCACCAGTGAGCTCAGAAACACCAAAAGACCCAGAAGACCACCAAAAAGAACTGTGGTGGACAACCAAATAATTCTTTCCCTGGTGAAGAAAACACCCTTCACAACAGTTGGACAGCTCAAGAACACTCTCCAGGAGGTAAATGTACAGTATGTGTGTCAGTCAACAATCAAGAAAAGACTTCATCAGAGTTAATACAGAGGGTTCACCACAATATGTAAACCATTGGTGAGCCTCAAAAACAGGAAGGCCAGATTAGAGTTTGCATAAAAAAGCCTTCACAGTGCTGGAACAACATCCAATGGACAGATGAGACCAAAATCAACTTGTACCAGAGTGATGGGAAGAGAAGAGCATAGAGAAGAAAAGGAACTGCTCATGATCCTAAGCAGTGAAGCATTATGGTAGTGACATGGCGTGGGCATGTATGGCTGTCAACAGAAGTGGTTCTCTTGTATTTATTGATGATGTAACTGCTGACAAAAGCAGCAGGATGAATTCTGAAGTTTTTGGGCAATATTTTCTGCTCAAATCAAGCCAAATGCTTCAGAACTCATTGGACCGTGCAGATGAACAATGACCCAAAGCATACTGCAAAAGCAACTAAAGAGTTTTTAAAGGGAAAGAAGTGGAATGTTATTGCAATGGCCAAGTCAATCACCTGATATGAATCCGATTAAGCATTCATTTCACTTGCTTAAGACAAAACTGATGGGAAAATGCCCCAAAAACAAGCAGAAACTGAAAACAGTTGCTGTAGAGGCCTAGCAGAGCACCACCAGGAATGAAACCTAGCATCTGGTAATGTCTATGCGTTCCAGACTTCAGGCTGTAATTGACTGCAAAGGATTTACAACCAAGTATTAAAAAGTGAAAGTTTGATTTTTGATTATTCTGTCCAATTACTTTTGGACTCTTAACAAGTGGGAGGCACATATGCAAACTGTTGTAATTCCAACACCGTTCACCTGATTTGAATATAAATACCCTCAAATTAAAGCTGACAGTCTGCAGATAAAGCACATCTTGTTCGTTTCATTTCAAATCCATTGTGTTGGTGTATAGAGCCAAAAATGTTAGAATTGTGTTGATGTTCAAATATTTATGGACCTAAATGTATATCCATTGACTTACTGCTTTACAGATGACAAGTACATCTTCCATTAGCTGCAGTAGTGGGGTGGCATTGGTGATGCAGTAGACAACATAGGCTGCCTTCAAGACTTTATTAACTGGATGGTCCTGAGCCGTAGAGTAAAGTGTGTAGAAACTCACCATGTCAGTTACTGTCTCGTCCATACTCTGCATTCATAATATGGTTGGCATTAATACAACACATGGCAGTAAAACGTTTGAACGAAATGGTTGACAGATCAAGCTATCACACTTACCTCCACAACATAAGTGTCAATAACGCCATCTTGAGGCAGAAGCCAGTGCTCAACATCCTCCAGGGTCAGAACAGTAGAGAGATTAAAAACCTTAAAATGTTCTTTTAGAAGATCATGGACAACAGGTATATCCTGAGAGGTCATGGGACGAAGGCCTGTGGTTTTCATTGTCTATAGTTGTAAATAAAGGAGTATAAGATTAAAGGATGTGAAAAGTCCTTTGAATTAAACATGGGTTTTTAAATAGAAGCTTCAACAGTTTTTCAACCCAGGCTCTTTGGAAATATGTGGCCAGGGTTACATTTTTAAGAACCGAGAAATACGTTTTCATTTTTACAAATCCACTAAAGTGAAATTTTTTGACAATTTTAAATACATTTTCTCATACCTGCCTATCATACCTGCCTATCCATTAGAGGCCGCTGTGTATGTTTCTAGCCATCTCAATGTCCTTCTGGTATAAATCCATAAAGCCTTATTCACACTATGAGTGACTCGCAGAGCGAAAAGCGACCATTCATTTCAATGGAGAGTGAGCGACTTCTGGCGACCTCCGTCAACACGAACGGCAGTAACTGTTTCAACCAGGTGTGCATGTCTAGCGACGCAACAAAGTTGACAATCCTACAACTTTATGCAAATGAAGAGCGACTTGCTTGGGTGACAGCCAGTAGGAGCACCACTAGAGCTCACGTGATCTTCTCTCAGCTCGCTCAGATGCTGGTTGTATTCTCTGTGCTGTAGACCCACACAGACCTGCGTTTGCGGCAGATCACAACCCAGAGTGACAGGCAGCTACAAAGTCGTTGCTAGTGTGAATGAGGCATAAGACAGGCAGATCAGCTTGTTGTCACGCATTAAAATATATCCAAAGCTATCTCACGACAATTCTTAACTTTTTGATTTTTGACTAAATTGTCTGAATTTGTACAATCTCATCCGTACAGTATTTTATGTTTTGCTCATCCACAGTGATGGTTGGGGGGTAGGGGTGGGATTTGGAGCCATGGCTCCTTTTAAAAATGTAACTTTTTTGTACAACTGAACGATTTGCACAAATTAGCCACTAAACTGACAAAATGTAAAACAGTTACGTTTCCTCATGGGATTAGTCTGAATACATCAGCTTGATCAGTCATCCCAGAAAAGCTGTCCATACAGAGGTAAATGGTGAGTGGAACTGCCCCATAGCACACATTTTACACACAAAATGCAGGCACATATTTCTTGGTTCTCACACATGTAGCCCTGGCTACATTTTCCCAATGAGCTTGTGTTGACATTTTTAAAGTCTACATTGCTCTTCTATTTTGACTGATAAAGTTATAACAACAGACCCATTTCATGTGGGTTCACCTCATGTGCTTTGTTCAGTGTTAAATGCTAATAATGTGAGCTTGAATGCCATTTTACATGACATTTATTGGCATACTACTGAAAGCAGCAGCAGATAGTTTACCTTAGATCTTGAAAATAAAATAAACCGTTTGAATTTAAACTTTAGAACTGTGAAATAATGCAAACAAACACATATCAGTGATTCAGCATCTATAATTGGCTAAACTGGCATTGGGTGGGTTAAAAGAACCAAAGCAAAGACAGTGTTCTAGCACGAAATGCCTATATTCAAAGCAGAATATCTGACTTTAGCTTTGTTTTTCAGATAAACAAAATGTTCACTCAGTATGTTTCTTAAATATCTGCATATTGGTACTTTGTTTTCATGCTTTAGAAGATTTAAAAACTTACATACAGCACCTTTAATAATTAACTTAATTCTCATTTCTAGCAACAACCACTCAAGCATTCACGTCCACTACATTTTGGACCTGATCCAGTATGTCATCATGCTGTAGCCTGTAGTTTAACAAGAATAAACACACCTAAACTGAAACTTATTATCTGACCAGAGTGATGTAAATACAAGCAGATTAGTTATATTGTTGGTGACAAAAAGTCCATCCATGACTATGTGTACAGTATGTAAAAAAACTGAATTGGGTTTAAGTTAATATAGATTTAGCCTTAGTTTGTTTTTGTTTTTTTGTAAAATGTTGTGATTTAAAGGTTATAATAGGTTTTTTGTATTAATGTAATTACTAATTCAAATCCTTTGGGTATCGGCTCAAAAACATAAAGACAACAAAGTCACAAAAGATTATGAAGAATTTCAGGAGGGCAGTCTGACCTCAGGAAGTCGATTCAGCTTGAGGGCCCGCTGCAATGTCATATTACGGGTGAGAGAAGAAAAATTGAGCTCAATCAGTTTGCGTGTGTTCAACGATCTGTGCCAGTACCTGTGAACATCCATGGATGAAAATGTAATTTAATTTTAAACAAGAACTCAAATAAACAGTCTGTAAGAAAAATTAAGATAGATTTGTATAATGTGTATCATACCTACAGCTCGCAATTGGCTTTGGCAGGACCGCACTGGTGCTGTAAACTGCTTGAGATATACCCAGCTGATGGACCCGTCTAGTGAGCTCCTTAATGAGGACTGGTGCCAGTCTTTTTAAGCGAAGTTTTTTGTGCACGCACAGGAAGTTCACCTCTACCATCTTTAACTCTCTGTGGAGTATTTTTAATGTTTTTTTTGTCATTTGAATTAACTAGACATATTGAATTATTGCAAGCTAAGAACATATTGCACTTACGTATCAAATGTTTTAATAGTAGCAGGAACGGCACTTATGAATCCTACAAGTTTCTGATTGGAATCTACTCTGACTCCACAATGCCAGCATGTCTGCCACCCGGGAGGACAAAGAGCCCTAAACATAAATAGAAATGACAAGATCAGTTGTTTTGTGTCGAGTACTAATGTAAATATACACATCAAGATAAAACATACCAAAGCAAGAACTGTGGAGAGTAGTGAGGGCGAGGTCTGTTATCCTCCACCTCCTCCTCCATGTAGTTTTCATTCAGAAAGTCTTTTAATTCTCTTAGCTGCAATTGCACAGATAAGGATACAGATAACTGTTTGTCTGTTCTGGAGTAGTTCCCAACTGGCAGACAGCAATGCTAAAATGTATTTTTCTCCTTTTAACCATAACCTCTTTACTTCATTATATTGCAAAGCATACTATCTGACTATTTACTTCCAAATCTTACACATACACACACATGTAAAGCTATATTTATGGAGACTTCCTATAGATGTAATGATTTTTAATGTAATGTACACTGTTAGAAATTTTATTGTATTTTATTCGGTTTCCCCCACAATCCAAAAACATGCGGTAAAGGTAAATTGGGTAGGCTAAATTGTCCGTAGTGAATGAGTGTGTGTGTGGATGTTTCCCAGAGATGGGTTGCGGCTGGAAGGGCATCTGCTGCATAAAACACATGTTGGATAAGTTGGCGGTTCATTCCGCTGTGGCGACCCCAGATTAATAAAAGGACTAAGCCGAAAAGAAAATGAATGTAACAAACCAAATTCACTTAATTTAAATGCTAAATGCTAAAAAAGAACTTGACATTATTTGATTCATTTAAATAAATAGACTCAAAATGGAAAATAAAACATCAGGTTAGGTTAAACATTAAATACATTTTACATCTTATTGACAAGTTAATTGTACATGATATAAGATGGACTCAATGATAAAAATGGACTCGAATTTTGCTCATGCTAATTGTTAAGAAGATTTTATGGAGCATTGTTTTCAGTATGGGTGCTTTGTTAATTGATGCTTTTCAGATGGATTTTTGTTAATTTTATTTGCACTGTAAAAATGCTGAGTTCCACACAATAGGCTATATACGAAAGTATGCAGAAGCACTTTTAATTTGTTAGTAACCTGGGTCAAGCACTTCCGGTGAACTGTGTGCCATTACAAAATCTGTCTGTTTTTTTAAAAAATCAGCAATCTTCACTGACTGAGTGATATCCGATATAAAGTGGGTCTCAGATTGTACAAGAAGCACTGCATTAAATTACATTTTCCCCTGCCATTTATTTTACCCCAGTATATTCAATGGTGCTTTTGCGCTAGCCTGCTAATCCTGGCAGGCGCGTGCGTGTGAACAGCTTTTCAACTCGTTTTACACTTGAGCAGCTAAATGAATGCCAAAGTCTATTTAACTGATTATATTTTATTTACATTACAACATTGATGCTGTAAAAGGAACCGTATAAAATGGAAAAAAGTCACATTAACCGTTCACCTGAAGTTTATTAAAATGGGAAGAAACACTAGCTCTGCATATACCCTATTCCTTCATGTTTTTCCAACACAAATCAATGAAGTTAGCTTAATATTTTTTTACAAATGTAACTAGATTCAACATAAAATAATTAAAATCATTAAAAAAAATTAACTCATTTTAAAAAAGTAGTTTGAACAAGCAGCAAAAAAATTTTTTTTTGAATGTGTGTACATTAACTCATTTTGGGACCATGTTGGCTTACAAAGATCTTTTGCTTACCTGATCCTGGTTGGTTAGGTTGAGTGTGTCCCAAGTGAATCCTTGTGGCAGGGAATATGGCTCTTCTCTGACTTTTAGCCACTTTGATTCAATTGGCCCATATGATGTCACGTTTTCATCTGAAAGAGCATGAATATATTTCGTAGATATGCAGAGTTTTGGTAGTTTCTAGCTTTTGCACTGTGCATCATACCTATCTTAGGCACTGGTTGGGTATCCCAAAACCGATATGTGTGTCTACGAGCCTCTTGTAGGTTCTTTGGAAGTCCCTGACCTAAAGAAAACAGGTGCAGTGCTTTCTGAATTTCCTGTTGCTTCTCCTCGGGTAGAGAGTCCAGCTGGGGATAAATTTGTGATGATTTAAAATATTAAATATAAACACACACACACACACACACACACACACACACACACACACACACACA
>CAIGQZ010032280.1:8312962-8333882 GCA_903798205.1 Danio tinwini
ACACACACACACACACACACACACACACACACACACACACACACACAAACAAAATCATAATTCTTCTTAAGGATTTCACCAAGTGTCAGTTACCATTTCAAAGGGGTCACGTGGTCCCTCTTTAGCCCATGCCTGCACCTTGTTTTTCTTTGCCTTCTTCTTTTTGCCTTCAGCTCCTCTGTTTTCCTCTGAGCTCTCTTCACTGAATGCAACCAATATGCTTTAAAATAAGTAATACATGTAAAGAATAACAAAAGAGAATGAACAGATCACTTACAGAACATTCTGATTGGCCATTAAAGAGTTTGTGGACATTGGAGCAGTCAGTGTTATGATCAGTCAGCTCAGTGGTTATGGGTGTAGGAGCTTATCTTAATTTGCAGTGAAGGCAGTAGGTAGACACCCGGCCTCCCCCCTTGAGTATCCACCAATCAGCTGCCCTCCACACCCTCACACTTATCTTACAGTACAGTACGCCTCTGATCTCCAAGCCTCTAAAGAACAGTTCAAACTGTCAGACTTCAACTTTGACATGGTTCCATGCTTCAGAAATATATGTAACTTCAGAAATATGCCACTTTTAGTTTGTTTAGGATAACTTCAAATAAAACTGCTTCAAAAGACTTCAATATTTATGACACATAATAGATATAAATTATATTATCAGACCTTTGAGTTTAAGTTAAATAAAAATACAAATGAACTCCAAAAAATTAAGAAAAAAAACTTAATTGTTTTATGATCAATCCACTTAAATTTGTAAAAAAATAATAAGTTAACTTAAATCCTTTATATTGTCCCAACACTAATCAATTGTGTGGAACTCAACATTTTTTGAAAGTGTGTATTTAACCTTTTATTTTATAAAATTGTGTTGAATTTTTTTTTGAGTTAGTGCTAAACAAACATATTGGATGGAAATCCTGCCCTCAATTAAATTAGAGTTTACCCAGTTTTTGAGTTATTAGGTTTATTTCAGTTATTGAGTTTTAGTGCTTGATTCTGATAGGCTGATTAACATTCTAAGGTGTGCAGTTATCAGGGAACAGCACAGTTAAAGTAGTTCCAGGCAGATCTTGGCGACATTACAGTTCCATATCACTACACCAATTGCAATTAGTTATTTCAGTTTGCACTCTTGAGTGTGTCTGGAAACCATGGCGAAACAAAAAATTATTCCCATTCTCTATAGGCCTTGACATAGGGTGTTTGCAAGGAGTTTCTTTGAGTTTGCATGGTCTCTGTGTCTGCTTGTAAGCAATGTTGAGTAAGTTACTAGAAAAAAGTTATTCATTATCAGTGATGTAAAGTAACAAATTACAAATACTCAAAACTACTGTAATTGAGTAGTTTTTTTCAGAATTATTATTTTTTAAATACTTCAGTAGTTTTACTTAAATACTTTACTTCAACTTGCAGTGACTATTTTATTATTTTCTGTCTTTGGGGATTAGAAGAATCCAATTACTGTCCAATCAAATCTCACATAGGAAATTGTTTGGAAGCATTTAAAGTGTTCAAGAAGATGCAATAATCCATAGAATGTTTTGATGCATGTCGCTGATGAGAATGATGGATGTTTACTGTACGAGGATCGAAATGGACTTAAACACCCAGCAGGCACAAGACACGAACATGATGTCAGATTGACAATGTACCCCAATGTTGTAGGGACATTACATTTAGTTTGGAAATTAAAATTGGGTTGACATCGAAACCCAACGTCCGGCTGACGTCAATGTCCAACGTCCATCCTAAAATCAAGCAAATATCAATGTGTAAGAAGTTACAGCTTGACGTTGTGTGGACGCTACCACTATGATGTTTATCAGATGTTTAATTTTGGTTGTCATACCTGATGAATAACTGTCAGTATTTGATGTCAATTTGACGTTGGTTCAAGATGTTGGCACAACTTTTTAACACAACCTAAAATCAATCAAATATCAATGTAATTTGAAGTCGTTATTGGACATCAAAAAAATGTTGTCTTTAGAGACTGGCCAAACATAAAATTTTGGTTACTTGACATCACAACCTAAATGTCACCTAATATCAATGCCTTATGACGTTGTGTGCCTGCTGGGCAATAATTAAATGCACTACAGAATGTTGCGTTTACACACATGCACAAATTACATGTACAGGGAGTGCAGAATTATTAGGCAAGTTGTATTTTTGAGGATTAATTTTATTATTGAACAACAACCATGTTCTCAATTTTGGGTTCTCAAAAACCTAAAAACTCATTAATATCAAAGCTGAATATTTTTGGAAGTAGTTTTTAGTTTTGGCTATTTTACGAGGATATCTGTGTGTGCAGGTGACTATTACTGTGCATAGTTATTAGGCAACTTAACAAAAAACAAATATATACCCATTTCAATTATTTATTTTCACCAGTGAAACCCATATAACATCTCAACATTCACAAATATACATTTCTGACATTCAAAAACAAAACAAAAATAAATCAGTGACCAATATAGCCACCTTTCTTTGCAAGGACACTCAAAAGCCTGCCATCCATGGATTCTGTCAGTGTTTTGATCTGTTCACCATCAACATTGCATGCAGCAGCAACCACAGCCTCCCAGACACTGTTCAGAGAGGTGTACTGTTTTCCCTTCTTGTAAATCTCACATTTGATGATGGAACCACAGGGCCTCTATGGGGTTGACTCCATCCTCAACCCGAAAAGGCCCCACAAGCTCATCTTTGATGATACCAGCCCAAACCAGTACTCCACCTCCACCTTGCTGGCGTCTGAGTCGGACTGGAGCTCTCTGCCATTTACCGATTAAGCCACGGGCCCATCCATCTGGCCCATCAAGACTCACTCTCATTTCATCAGTCCATAAAACCTTGGAAAAATCAGTCTTGAGATATTTCTTGGCCCAGTCTTGACGTTTCAGCTTGTGTGTCTTGTTCAGTGGTAGTCGTTTTTCAGCCTTTCTTACCTTGGCCATGTCTCTGAGTATTGCACACCTTGTGCTTTTGGGCACTCCAGTGATGTTGCAGCTCTGAAATATGGCAAAACTGGTGGCAAGTGGCATCTTGGCAGCTGCACGCTTGACTTTTCTCAGTTCAGGGGCAGTTATTTACCGTCTTGGTTTTTCCACACGCTTCTTGCGACCCTGTTGACTATTTTGAATGAAACACTTGATTGTTCGATGATCACGCTGCAGAAGCTTGGCAATTTTAAGAGCATCCCTCTGCAAGATATCTCACTATTTTTTTACTTTTCTGAGCCTGTCAAGTTCTTCTTTTGACCCATTTTGCCAAAGGAAAGGAAGTTGCCTAATAATTATGCACACCTGATATAGGGTGTTGATGTCATTAGACCACACCCATTCTCATTACAGAGATGCACATCATCTAATATGCTTAATTGGTAGTAGGCTTTCGAGGCTATACAGCTTGAAGTAAGACAACATGCATAAAGAGGATGATGTGGTCAAAATACTCATTTGCCTAATAATTCTGCACTCCCTGTAAATGCATCAGCTTTTTTACAACGTAATACTCAATACTCCCTACTCTTGAGTGCTTTTGAAAGGGCTACTTTTTACTCTTACTTTGAGTAATATTTACAACAGATACTTTTACTGTACTTGCACTACATTTTTAGGCCAGTAATGGTACTTTAACTTAAGTATGATTTTTCAGTATTCTTTCCACTACTGTTCATTACTAATTACTTACATCATTACAATTGTTTTTAAATTACTTTTCTAAATACTTTGTCTGAAAAGTAACTCAATAAGTAATTTAATTACTTCACTCAGTACTAAAATTCCACTTAAATCTCACTAGACAATAGAAATTAATCTCTTAGTACTTTACATCTGAGTCAAACAGGACCTTTTAGTTTTGCCTAAAAACACTTAAAATGTAAACAATACATGCATAAATACACAAAACCTTTCAAATGAATGACCCCATATTTCATTCAAACCAAACATTTCAATGTTTTTACCCATGTGCAATAATTGTTGGGCAAATTTTAAACTTTTGTAATTGTAAGATTATAAACTTGAATTATAAAGAGAGTTAATACGCAAAATATCTGAATAACAAAAATATTTATAATTACTTTGCTTTGAATTTTATATCGTGAACTAATTTCTTAACCACATGCAATTGTCTTTTATTAATTCATTCATTTTGTTTTCGGCTTAGTCCATTTATTAATCTGGGGTCGCCACAGCAGAATGAACCATCAACTTATGCAGCATATGTTTTACGCAGCGGATGCCCTTCCAGCTGCACCCCATCACTGGGAAACATCCATACACACTCATTCACACACATACACTACGGATAATTTAGCTTACCTGATTCACCTATACCACATGTTTTTGGACTTGTGGGGGAAACCGGAGCACCCGGAGGAAACTCAAGCGAACACAGGGAGAACATGCAAACTCAACACATTAACACAAACTGGCCCAGCTGGGTCTTGAACCAGCGAGCTTCATGAAGATAGCCTTGGGTGCTGACAGCATTAAAATAAACAATTTCCTAACTAACTACAACTAGCAATAGAAAATGACAATGTGTCAAAATATATTGTTATCATTGTTGTCAAAAATCATGAAACAGTGTATCTTCAAGTCCAAAGTGGGAACTATTTGTAAGCCAATTTTGTCCTAATGTTGTACCACAAATAGTCATAAAATACTCATTTCAAATATGAAATTGGCATGTTGTAAATTATAGCAGTTTGAAGGTATAGTCAAACATTCTAAATAGATTTGGATTTATTATTTTGGTCTCTCTTTTCCATTTGTTGAAGATTTTATTTATCACAGTCATAGGCCAAAAACTTTTAACTTAATGTCAACATTCTGTGATCTTTCTGTGATCTGAAAGAGCAATTTTAAGGCACAACCTATAGTGCACCCCGAAAGTATTCATAGCGCTTCACTTATTTCACATTTGGTAATGTTACAGCCTTATTCCAAAATGGATTAAATTAATTTATTTCCTCAAAATTCTACACACAATACCCCATAATGACAATGTGAAAAAGATGGGGTATTGTGTGTAGAATTGTGTGAGGAACAAATTAATTTAATCCATTTTGGAACAAGGCTGTAACATAAAAAAAGTGGAAAAAGTGAAGCGCTATGAATACTTTTTGGGATGCACTGTATGTCTCATTCAAAATCAGCCATTCAGAGAATGACTGAATCTGGTGAAGTGTTTCGAGTTAACTATGCCGCATGCTTCTGATGTCCAGCCAATAGTCAACGGGACCATAACAGAGCATCACCTCTCAGGGTCCCGGTTACATATGTAGCCTAAAACAATTTACTCAACATGGCTTTATTAAAACAGCTGTATGATAGAACATCTGGCATCGATTCCCTTAATATTAATGCAACAATGGCCTATGCGGCTAAGTGTGACGTCATGCGAAGCAGCTTCTGGGTCCAAGCTCTATATTAAACTGTATAGGGAAACTCAATAAATGGTAATAATAAATGTTTACAAAGCGATGTATTACTTTCGAAAATCATAATTGCAATATATACAGTTAGGTCCATAAATATTTGGACAACACAATTCTAACATTTTTGGCTCTAAACACCAACACAATAGATTTGAAATGAAACAAACAAGATGTGCTTTTATTTGAGGGTATTTATGTTCAAATCAGGTAAACGATGTAGGAATTACAACAGTTTGCATATGTGCCTCTCACCTTTGCAGTCAATTACAGTTTTGTTTTGGGACATTCTTCATCTGCGCTGTGAAGCACCATCCAATTAGTTCTGAAGCATTTGGCTTAATATAAGCAGAATA
This sequence comes from Danio tinwini, assembly GCA_903798205.1. Taxonomy (NCBI): domain Eukaryota; kingdom Metazoa; phylum Chordata; class Actinopteri; order Cypriniformes; family Danionidae; genus Danio; species Danio tinwini. The sequence goes on from CAIGQZ010032280.1 coordinate 8,318,774, forward strand.
TATTGCCTGAAACACTTCAGAATTCATCCTGCTGCTTTTGTCAGCAGTTACATCATCAATAAATACAAGAAAACCAGTTCCGTTGACAGTCATACATGCCCACGCCATGTCACTACTACCACCATGCTTCACTGCTGAGGATCATGAGCAGTTCCTTTCCTTCTCCATACTCTTCTCTTTCCATCACTCTGGTACAAGTTGATCTTGATCTCATCTGTCCATAGAATGTTCTTCTAGCACTGTGAAGGCTTTTTTAGAACTCTGATCTGGCCTTCATGTTTTTTTAGGTTCACCAATGGTTTACATCTTGTGGTGAATCCTGTGTTTACTCTGGCGTAGTCATGTCTTGATTGTTGACTTTGACACATCTACACCTACCTCCTGGAGAGTGTTCTTGATCTGGCCAGTTGTTGTGTAGGGTGTTTTCTTCACCAGGGAAATAATTCTTTGGTCATCCACCACAGTTGTTTTCCATGTTCTTCCAGGTCATTTGGTGTTTCTTAGCTCACTGGTGCATTCCTTGTTTTTAAGAATGTTCCAAACTGTTGTTTTGGCCATGCCTAATGCTTTTGTTATCTCTCTACTGTTTGTTTTGTTTTTTTCAGCCTAATGATGGCTTGCTTGACTGATAGTGACAGCTCTTTAGATCTCATAGACAGTAACAGATTCCAAATGCAAATAGCACACTTGAAATGAACTCTTTTATCTGGTCATTGTAATTGGTATAATGAGGGAATAACACACACCTGACCATGGAACAGCTTAGAAGCCAATTGTCCAATTACTTTTGGACCCTTCACAAGTGGGAGGCACATATGAAAACTGTTGTAATTCCTATAGTGTTTACCTGATTTGAATGTAAATACCCTCACATTAAAGCTGACAGTCTGCAGTTAAAGCACATCTTGATCATTTAATTTCATGTCGATTGTGTTGGTGAATAGAACCAAAAAAGTTAGAATTTTGTCATTGTCCAAATATTTTATAAATTTTTAATAAGTTGCTAAAATAATGGTGTTTGTGATGCAGCATGTCCAGAGACTGTTGTGTGCACCGTGCTTTTATATAGAATTCACTTTAATGTGTGATATGACTTAAAAGTGGTCATAAATTAATATTTTCTCAAAGGAGCAGCGGCTTGGACCCGGAAACAGTTTTCCATACATCACGACTTAACAAGCGGATATACTTACAGTACATTTCAAAATAAGCAATTCATAGCATTTTGAAGATATTCTAATCAGACTAAAACAACTCTATTTTGGAAAATAAAAAGCTTGAAAAGAACTATTATGTTACAGGTTTTTTTACAGACGCTAGGACACATTTCTTAGTGCTTTGGTCACTTTAGCAAAACTCTTCACGCAGTGAGCACAACAGAAGTCTATGTGGGCTAAACTGAGGATCAATTATCATTGTTTTGGCACAAAATGCATTTAATGACTACATCTCTCAAATTCCATGAATTCTTTTCTCACTCAGACACAACAACTGCCAAAAATCTTTGTACGTACAGGACATTTTGCACATGCTTGCATACTGTTTTCAAAACTGTTAAACATGTTCAAAACAATAACGTAATGCAAAACTGAATAAGACAGCAAAATTCAACCAATATTTTATCGAAACATATTTTAAATCTAAAAATGCAGTTTAACCAGCCAGATTAGCATTACTGTTGTATCTGTATCAGTGGATGGTGTGTAAACAAATTCTTGTATTTTGGAATTACTTACAGTTTTTCTTGTTTACTTTGAACTGGTTAAAGAAACTAGGCTCCACTCCATTTTTATTATCCCTATGCTAGCAGAGCAGAAGACATGTCTTGCAAATGTGTAAACCCTTTCTCTTTGGGTTGATATGTTTTCCCCACCGTTTTGCAAACCAGTTACAGTTTTTCTTGATTGCTTTGATGTAGTCGTCAACGGAAACTCCACATTTTCAAAACACAGTTACACAGCCACAGTTTGAAAAAATGTCATGGATTCAATATAAATTTAATCAAAGCATTTCTTATTCTGGATCCAATTCTTTGCAAAAAGGCAAATTTAGCAGCCCAAATAGAAAGACAACAAATGGCATGGGCAATAGGCTACAATGACCAGCAATGGTGCACTGATTCACACTCAGTTCTGTATTTTGTTGTCCATTGTGTAGTGATTGATTAAAAGAGCTCATATACTTGTTTGCAGGTTGTGTTGTTTGAAGGTAAAATTAGCTTTTGTTGCATATTTTAAATGTTTTGACACGGTTAGAGCACTTTGTAAGCAAAATGTGTCATTTTGACCATGAGCGTAGCTGTTTAGACCTGTGTTAACTGTTTTGAAAATGTGGAGTTTCAGCTGATGGCTGCAACAAAGCAATCAAGAAAAACTGTAAAAATAAATAAATAAATAAAGGACATAAAATATTGATGAATTCTGCATCATGTCTGATTACTACATGAATGCTACATGTTGTTAGTGTTTTTTAGGTCATTGTTTTGTGAGTGACAATGTGTCGACTGTCAACCTTTGCTAGTATTCTGGAAGAATTTTATTCTAGAAGTTTATTTGAGACCTGAATAAAGTGTATTGGTAGTTGTAGTGCATTTTTTATGTGAAACGAACTGTTTTGCCAAGCTGAAAGTTGGTTAGGAGAATTGTGTGAAGAGTTTTGCAAAAGTGACCTAAGTATTGAGAAATATGCCCTAGCGTCTGTAAAAAACTGTAATATGTGATAAATATATCAATTTTTAAAAAGTTAAAAGCTATAAATGCTAAAACATATGCAAAAATAAAAGTTTAAAGGGTTGCAGAGACTTTGACATGGCAATATGGCATTTACAAAAAGTAAAATCACATTTTCTTGTCTTTGTGTTGACATAAGTGCAGCAGTCTTCATTCTGTATTGAGTACATTTGAATTGCACTGGCTCAGCGATTGTCAACACCATCTTCAAGTATGCTTCATGTCTGAATCAGTTCTTCACTCTCAGTAGCTGCATAGAAAATAATTTTTGTTGAGAAATGTAAATTGGCAAACTGCTACATAGACTGATACATATAAAGTCTTGTCATTTCAAGATATTACTAATTAGCATTATACCTTTGGGATATGCTTATGCCCATACAGATAACAAATAATACACAGTTCATAACATATAGCTCTCACATAGTTTTGGGTTACAAAGTTGGTATAAAAATGATGTTCTCGATAACTGAACCGCATAATTTGTTTTTAGGCACTATGTGCGACTGCTTTTCTTGCAGGGCTGCTGAATCCAGGTGTGATTTTGACATGGATGAAGAGACTGGAGGGAGATATGCTACAGCCATCTGCATTCAAAAGGCGCACGTGTCTGTAACCTAAAGCACAGATGTTGCAAATAAGCATGTGCATTCACTATAGAACAATCTGTGCTCAGCAAAGAATCAACAAAAGATGTACCTGTTCGCAAGCTTGGGAACGGAAGTGTAAACTGGCCAAGAAAATCATTCCTGGTGGTGTAGTCATGGTCCTCAACCATAAAGCGGATTAACACCAGCTCTGGCACATGAAGCTGGAACTTAAAGGTACAGTCCCATCTAGGGTTAAACCCTGAGGACGAAGACATAAAAAACTAAAATCAACATTTTAAATGGGTGGTCAACTACGAAATCATATTTTAACTTTAGTTGATGTGTAATGTAGCTGTGAACAATATCTCTGAATGTAAGACGCTCAAAGTTCAATGCAAAGGGAGACATTGGCTTTTACAGAGTTAGCTTAGCAAAGCCTATAGCGAACAAATTTTGGGAGTTTCAGAGAATTTTTGTTTCAAAGTTTTTGTTTCAGAGAATTATAAAAATATATATAGCTAGCATTTGACAAAGAACAGCTTCCAGAATCTCCCTGTTCAGTGCTAGATTCGGCTAAAAGCTCCTCAAAGAAGGAGCAGCTCCAACCATAATAGATGAAGCTGTGGATTGTGAGCCACAACCTGTAAATATTTTTATTTGTCAAGATTGATCTATTACAGGCATAGTTTCTAGTGTTAAGGGTATGTTGTAGTGAGGACACTGCTGAAAAAAAACAGCATATGCTGGTAAGGTATGTTTTGATGCTGGTATGCTGGTCTTGATGGTTTTAGTGCTGGTATTGCTGCTTTCAATGCTGGCTTTGCTGGTCTCGATGCTGGTCTTGCTGGTTTCAGTGCTGGTCTCAATGCTGGTCTTGCTGGCCTGAGTGCTGGTCCTGACCAGCATTAAGACCAGCAGGACTAGCATTGAGACCAGCATTAAAACCAGTAAGACCAGCATCAAGACCAGCAAAACCGGTATTGAATCCAGCAAGACCAGCATTGAAACTAGCAAGACCAGCATACCAGCATCAAAACATACCTTACCAGCATATGCTCTTTTTTTTTAGCAGATGTAAACAACGGGAAATGCTGTTTGGCATCGTTAACAATTTAGCTACAAATTCATCAAACCCATTCCATCAAACCACTGTAAACACCCACAATCTTCAGCAGCGCTGCAGTGTCTCTCTATGCGGCAACTTTCCCTGCGTTCTACATCTCAAATATCAAACTCGCAAAAGATATGTAAACGTTTCATATTACTTGTCAGATTTTATTTTACAGAGCAGGCGTGAGGTTCAGCTGTGTGCTCTTCATTTTATGTCTGACTCATACTGATACGGCTAAAAGCTACTTTGACTGATCGTGTATTTACACAGCAAAACGCATGCTAGTCGAGGTGTGGCACTTTCTAGTGACGTGGAGCTGATTTGCAAATCACAGCACATTATGTTAGCTGACTAATCAGTAGTAGCTGTATATAATTAAAGAATAGCTGTATATAATTAAAGGTAAGGTATATGAAAAAATATTTTCATATTTTTACAAATGAAGCATGAGCACACATTCCCTTGCACCCCATAAACACAACCAAGCCTTAAAATACATTCTGTACCACCCCTTTAAACAATGTAAAAATTAACATAAAAAAATGTGCTTATGTACCATTATTGTTAATACGGTGTGTCTTCTTCGTGCTGTTGTCTATGGGAGCCCCATAAGTTTGGACCCAAACAAGAGGGTCCACAATAGAGCTGAGCTTTTCTTTGTCAGGTTTAGGCAGCTGCTGGGCTGAAATCACCTGGAACAAGACACATATGAAAACATGTTTTTATACATTGAAGTAAATATCTACTACAATGTTTTTATACATTGTAAATATCTGTAAATTAGCAGTTTTCCACATGTTTTTATTTATGCTTTTGGAATTGCATTAGGGGACCTTGATTATTATTTTTTTCTAACAACTTTAAAGGAGATTCTTTTAACCTTGAAAAGTTGGAAAAAGTGACTTTTATTGTCATTTTTAATAGTTCAAAGTGAGGGTATATCACAGTACAAAAACCTTGTAAAAAAACTGCCAGTTTATTTTATTATGTTATTTTTCAGACTTTTGTCTCAATATATTATTTCTTAAACATTATATTTTTTTAAACTACTAAATAGTCAATAAAAGTCACTCTGCAGACAGAGCAGAGATCAAGGTCCCATAATGCAATTCATAAGTATAAATAAACAGAGTATGAAACGCTTGTGAATCACAGTAGGTTTTACAGTGTTTGCTGCAACCTACTGTACCCACCAAACAATTTTTGTTTTTAAAAGATGTCTAATATATGTCTAATGAAGGTCTAACATAGTTGTCTTGGCTAAAACAAGGCAACATTTAAACTGTCAGTGAAAATCTAATAGTCATTTAAAATAGGCCAATACTAGACAAGTCATCAATTAAACAGAAATGAATGACTACACATATAAAGTCTGTCTATTTGACGACTAGTCTAGTTTTGGGCTATGCTTAGATGTCTATTAGATTTTCACTGACAGCCCAAGTTTAGCCTTGTTTTAGCCAAGCTGTCTACATTTAGATGTCTATTAGATGTCTATTAAAAACATAATTGTTTGCTGGGTAATGTAGTCTAAAATATTGCATGGAAATTGAGGCTGCCACAATTTTACAAATTTATTTACCCTTTACTGCATGGTGTTGCCATATGTAAGACCAATGTTCTAATTTTTTAGTTGGAAAAAGAAGACCTTAGTTTACCCAATGATGTGCTTTGGTTAAGTCACATGACATGCAGTGTTTTTCTGTGGCACGATTTCTGGCAGACTGGTGTTTCTTGTGAGTAATTGCTGAATGCAAATGAAATGTCAATAAAAACAAAGGATCAAATTATGTCAGATCCACAAAAAAATCTGAGACATCACCTCCAGTAACTTATGATATTTTCACAACTCAAAAAAGTTTTTATCAAATTAGTTTTTTGTAAATGGCAACACTGTCCAATAGCGAAATGTGAAATATTGCAATAGCTTAGCTAGCTAGTAAGTTGTAACAATAACAACATGAATGCTAGTAGTATAATGTTGATTAGTCATATAGTTATGACATATGAATTATGGATAAAATCTAGTTTTAATGGCAATACTTTTGATATATAAATACAGATAACAGTAGCGAGCACCACCATGTTCTCCATGGTAAGTGAAAGAAGAAAAGCACAGAACTGGCTCTTCCTGTAGATGAAAGTGAAGATGATGATTGGACATTTGAAAAGAGCAGTGATGCATATAAAACCGTATAGTATATAGTATAATATATAAATTTTGTTAGCTAGTAGCTACATTATTCTGATGCATTATTTATTTGTTACACTCAAAAAATATATATATTTTTTTTACTTGTTCAAACTACTTAATTAAAATTAGCTGAAACAACACTAATCTTGAGATTTCACTGGGACAACTTAATTTTTTATGTTCAATCCATATAAATTTGTTATAAGTGTTAAGGTAACTCAATCGATTTGTGTTTGAACAACATGTATGAATTGAGTGGAACCCTGCATTTTTTGCAGTGTATAATATTTACTAGAGAGAATATGTATATTTACTGCATGTTGTAACGTTATAGACCATAATACAATATTATGATTGTTTTTAATACTATTCAGCAAAAAAGAATGGAATAAATGAAAGCTGTTGGAATATCAGTTGTTGGAAAGTATGTATAAAGTGTCATTTATAAGTTTGTGTGTTAAAGCTTATAACACTTCAACTCCAATTAAATAATTTCAAACAACAAAATTATTAATTATAAGGAAAATTAGAAATTAGAAATTTGTAAGTTAGATCCACTGTTGGGCGTTGTTGCCATATGGCAGCATATCATAAAGTACCTTAAAAAATGTCCAATTTTTTATTTACAGCACTTCAACTTAAGCTATTTTAAGAAAACAGTCAAATATTTTTATTTATAGATTTATCATAATGCGTGCAGTAGAGGGTTAAATATAATATGTTTTCAGATCAATTGTGCCAAATATATCTGCAGGTCAAATGTGTTTACTTTATGGCACTCAACTTTAGTATTTCAAACAATTTTTTTTGCTGGAAATAGAGAGGCAACAGATGTGAGGTTTTGTTTTCACAAAGACTGACCTGTTCAGATGGTTTACCTTGATAGTTAGTAGTGTCGGGTTGTAGCCAGGACCTCCCCCAGTGTTTTCTGGGTTAAATTCTGAATCAGACTTGCACATGAAGTTTGGTTTTAGCACATAGCCGCAATTTCCGTTTGCTAAGAAACGCCCTCTGTTCAGATCCATCTCTTCAGATTGGGTTTGGAAGTTCAGTGCCACTGCAAAATAGCTTTTTGTCAGTCATTTATAAATGTGGACTGTCATTTTTGCATGGTCTGCACATTTTCCTTCAATAAATGTTTACCTATCTGGCAACCAGCATTCCACATGTCCTGAGGGTTGTAGTTGGAAGACTGCACTCTCTGACCAGATGGATAGATTCGGCTCAGTTGAACACTGTTGTGACGTACAAACAGTTTTCCTAAACACACACACAGAAAATAAAGAAAAGCACACATAAACAAACAAAAATATTTTAATTGCACAAACTTTTACATAAAATGCCTTAATTTTCTCTCCAATTTTGGAGACAAAAGCATTGTGTGTTTTTTTGCCAAATTATGCAAAAACTCCTATTTAAATGTGTGTAGTTTAAATAAGGAAACATTAATTACGAAGAGATGAAGCAGTCTATTTTATTCCAAAAATGTTTTAAATGTAATATCCATTGAAAAATGCGGTGGCGCAGTGAGTAGCGCTGTCGCCTCACAGCAAGAAGGTCGCTGGTTCGAGCCTCGGCTGGTTCAGTTGGCATTTCTGTGTGGAATTTTCATGTTCTCCCTGTGTTCGCGTGGGTTTCCTCCGGGTGCTCCGGTTTCCCCCACAAGTCCAAAGACATGTGCTGTAGGTGAATTGGGTAAGCTAAATTGTCCGTAGTGTATTGGGTGTTTCCCAATAATGGATTGCAGTTGGAAGCGCATCCGCTGCGTAAAACATATGCTGGATGAGTTGGCGGTTCATTCCAATGTAGCGACCCCTGATTAATGAAGGGACTAAGCCGAAAAGAAAACGAATGAATGAATAGTACATATAGTACCTGATTCTTTGATGAGTTTTAGCGCATCACTCTCAGAGAAAGAGGACATCTCATTTGGAGGTTTCTTTGCAGATGGATCAAACTGTTTAAAGGCAACACTGGAGGTATAAACCACCAGATCAGACAGTTCAGAACTCAACTTACAGTCTCTCTGAGGAAAAGTAAAAGGAAAAAAACAAACTGTCAAATTGCTGACATAGGATTCAGTTAGAAAAATAAAAACACACAGAACACTAGAACCATTGACACTAGAAGCATATATATTGTAAAATTAAATTTAATTAATTGACCACCAGTTGATTGTGGAGGATAAGATGTGGAGGAGTAAAGAACGATTCTTAGGATCAGACACTGGGATGCTACTTTTATCAAAACATGCTCTATGATTAATATTGCAATTTATTATGAAAATATACTTTGTGATATTGCATATGGGTGCCAAAACAATGCCATGGTGAATGCATATCATAATCACAGCTAAAAAATATTCTAAATATGGTCACTGTCTGATCTGGGGGGGGGGGGGGGGGGGGGGGGGGGGGGGGTTTGAAGTGCCCTGCAAACGTGGGGAATTTGGAGAAAATGTGGGGTATTTAGAGCATATAAATTCTTGATTTTTAAAGTTGAATATACTTAAGTTTAATGATTTAGTTAAGTTAAAAAAAACTGAGATCTCTATGGCATAGTCTACAGATAAAGACACATTCTGACCTTCCCTGATTTAGGTTTACATTCAGCTTTAGATTCATCATCTGAGGAGCTTGAGTCAGAGCTGGAGCTATCCTGCTGCACTTTGATCTTCTTTGCTTTTATCAAGATCTTCCCTTTTAGATCCTGCCAGAAAAAAAAGTACAATAGTCAGTTGTGTAATCTAGTTCCAGTTAAAATGCTAAACAATTTAGAAAAACATGTGATTTGTTGGCCAGAGAAGAACTGGTTTCCCCAACTGAGCCTGGTTTCTGCCAAGGTTTGTTCTCCACTTCTGTCAATTGGTGGAGTTTTGGTTTCTTGATGCTGTCACCCCTGGCTTGCTTGTTTTGGGTCTTTAGAGTTGCATGTTCTTCAGTGGATTGTCCTTCAAGAGTGACATTTGTATTAAACTGAACTGAATCAGTTCTAATTTAACAGGAACTACACAAGCATTCAACCACATGCTCCCTGTCTGATATGATTCACTGTTTCAAAATCTGAAATATTGTTATGGCGTTTTTTCTTTTTTCATTTTTGTTAAGCTGCTTTGACACAATCAACATAGAAAACACTATAGACATAAAGATTTAAGATAATAATAAAGATTGACGTGCTAAAGAACTCCTAATTTACCCCTTTTACAAGATATTTTGTGGTCTTTGGTGTCTCCAGAATGTGTCTGTAAAGTTTCAGCTCAAAGTACCTATCAGATTATTTATTATACAATGCAGAAAATGCCCATTTTAGGGTCAGAGCAAAGTGTAGCTGTTTTTGCAGTCTGTGCCTTTAAATGCAACTGTCCTAGCTCAATACTCATAGTTGACTTGGGGTTAAACATAGTTAGTTGATTTGGTGTTTCCCAAATCCATCGTTCTAATGAACATTTGCAAACTGCGTCGCAAACTTGTACATTTGCACCCGTAGAGCTGTAGTTAGAAGCATAGTTTCTGGTTGTGTTCTATTCCCAGTAATCACCCCTATGCCCTATTCCTTTTGAGCGTTCTAACATTTCAACTTGGAATGATAAAAAAAAAACAGTAAAGTCATCTCTCTTAGGTGTAATTTGCTTCCAAGGTATTTTTGCAGTTCAGTTTTAGTGATCTACATATTGACAATTGCATTCTTTACGCAGTGCACTTTGAAAACATGTATGCCCTTTTGAACTAAACTGTGGCTCATGACGAAAGCTATAGGTGACCTATTATTTAAAAGCAGAATTTACGTTACGTCTCCAAAGCTTGGGAAAACAAAATATATAGCACACGTTAATGGTTTTAATTTATAGTATTTATTAAGAAATGTATCTGTAGCCTACTGTATATAACATGGGCCAAGTTGTAAAAGCAGACTTTTATAAAAAAACAGAAATAAATAAATAAACAATATAATATGTAATAATAATAATAATAAAATATTAAAAACTAAATTAAATAATAATAATAAAAATTACTGGCTAAGGTAAATGCTGAATGTCTGCAGCATAACCGGGTGCTTGGCATGTTTTAAACGTTGACAGGTGAAGCACCTTCGCAGTTGAGCTCCAAAAAAAAACCCCACATGGCATCATCAAGAGCTCCTTAAGCGGATCTGCCAAATCCACCTGCTTATAATGTTGGCGGGAAGAAAATCGAAAGTGTGGGATCATCACTCCATTCCTTGCACATCTTCTCCATCTGAGCTCATTTCCTTAAAGACTGGGTTTATTGTGAATAAGACAGGGCTCACTTCTTCCCAACAATGTATAGGCAAACTTGCTTTTTCATAATATGTACAAATAATATTGAAGGGAAAATTATGGGATAGAGATTGTCATTTAAAATTGCCCATATATTTGTAATAATTCAGTGTGCTGTTAGGCTACCCTATATTTGATTTATTCATTAATGTAGCTCTATAAGCTTTTTTGTTTCGATGTTTCATTTTAAGGCTTATGCTTAGGCCTAATTGCAATTATTATTATTATTATCCATAAACAGTGGACAACTGTTTATTTTTCATTGAGTGTTTAATTTTAAGGCTCATGCTTCAGGCTGCCTGTGTTTGCAGTTTTCAAAATAATTATCTCAAGCCTTTTCGATTTGCTGTATATTGGTTGTGTTTAATTTAGTTTATTAATATATTTGGCCAGGGAAAGTATTGGACTATTTAGCTATATTTTATTAACAAATAATAAATATTCGGCTAAGCCATTTTTTTCCCTGCAAATTCATAAGCATATCATTCGTCAATGCAACTTTTGCACATGCAAGATATTACTATCAAATTTTACATTCTGTCCCTCCAACTCCCCCAGGATTTTTACCAATTGCCTACACCATTTGCCCTACCTGCATCTGTTGCTCGTTGATTCTGGATGGTTTCAAAAATTGTAAAAAATTACTTACTTACTAAATTACTACTACTTACATATTAAAACTTACTAATTACTGAATTACTTCTGTCACACTGTTTGTCCTTCCACTGACTAAGGGCGTACTCACACTATGCTATCCGAACCGTGCCCAGGCCCGTTTCCCGGATCGTTTGAGAAGTACGAGTGCTCTGAATCAGGCTCAGGCACAGTTCACTTGGATGGCCCTGGCCCGGTTGGAAGAGGTGGGCCTGAGCGCGGTTCACTTTGGCTCAGGCGCGGTAAGCTTGCAGTATGAGTGCAAGCGTGCCTGAGCCCAAAACTGAAAGTGAGACGTGACTTTTAAGGGACTGTTTCATATGTATTAATTAATCATTAGTAGTGTTCAATGAACGCAATGAACGTCATAGTTTATTAAAGACGCAAACCCCTCACTGCACTGCACTTTATGATTGTTTATGAGCGTCAAAAGAGGCTAATCTGTTCGGTGAAATATTTGACTGCGTGTCACCGCATATCAAACGACTTTAAAGATATAACTAAAGAAATGTGCTGAGCGAAAGTGCTTACTGAACAGCGCATCATCGATGACGTAAGCGTGCCCAGGCCCGAATGTAATGTGAGTGCGGGCCATCAGGGGAGACGGGAGGGGGTACAAGCGTGCTTTGGCCCGGTTCAAGGCAACGGTACATAGTGTGAGTATGCCCTAAATGTTAATTTGATGATGCCTGTACAAATGACATGTAATGACATTCTCCAATTTCTTGCACTTGGTCTTGATTGCTTACTTGCATATAAACACATAACTTGCATACAGTCACTGGTGAAGCAAACGAATCTGCGTGCGCAGACATTTTTGCCCATCATTAATTCAGTTTATTTACTTGAGTAAATGTGTGTAAATCTATATTTATTCAATTTTAAATTAATTACAGTACATTATTGACTAATATAAAAATGTTCAGTTGATTTATGTACAATGCCGTTTGTACAGTAATATTTTCTGTCTTTTAGTAGATATATTATATGAGAGACTTGTTTACCAAATAAAGTGGATCTAATTGGATTTGCATTTTAAACATTAAATAAAAGTTAAAAAGATATGATTTTTTATTTCACATATTAAGGTTTTAATAATGATACTCACAAAATAATAATTCCGCAGACATCCGCAGATTTTTACCAAACTTCACAGCAGAAATAGCAAAAAACGTCCGCAGATTCCGTCTGGCCCTAGCTATGACCAACCCCTAAAGCTCCCCTCTAAATTCACCTTTGTTTTACCGAACTTCACACATTAATTTAAGATTACATTTAAGCTCTGTTAAGATAAGGCAGACTGTATTACCTCTGGTGATGGCAGGTGTTGAACTGGCTTGTCACTGAGAGGTTTGCTGAGCAGTTTGTCCCCCAGAATTGAGCGCAACTGCTGGGCCATGATTGTCTGTTGCTCCACACAGCAGTGGTTCTCCAGAGACAGAATAAGAGGATATGGAGAAGTCTAGAAAATAAGTATTTTCATTATGTCTATTGTTTTTCGGTCATTTTACTTGATTTTATGTCCTTATTTGACCTTATTTTGAAGAATAATGGAAGGCTAGTGCAATTTATTTATATTTTACATACATTATGTAAGATTTATGTTAAACTATAACAACAAAACTCTAAATATAACAATAATTGCAATTTTATTGTACCTTATTAGATATTTGCAGTTGAAAACAAGACAAATATGCAGAGAAAGATTTTTCAAGCTAAGAATCACAGATGTCTGACAAACAACCAACACTTTGCATTATTTACCCCAATGAAAGCATTATTTAGTCAGATGAAGGTGAAAAAAACATTTCCTGTGCTTACCCTGAAAGCATATTCAGCAATGATCTTCACCACCTCACTAAATGGCACTTTAGATGTGAGGGTGTGTCCATGGTAAATAACAGGCTCCTTTTCTCCATCCCAGCAGTCCAGCTCTACACAGCGACAGCCTTGACTTAGAGCCCTGTGCCACAAACAAACAGCAGCCCTTTTTATAGTATTTGCTGAATATTGACATTAGTGTTTGTATGAACGCTTTCGCTGAAAAGGTTCTCATTCACTATGCATGTAAATGTGTACTCCTAAAAAATGGGCTATCATAGCCCAACGTTGAGTAAAATATGGACAATCCCATAATTGTGTTAAATTTAAATGACACTTTTAACCCAGTGTACACTCTCAGAAGAAATGGCACAATGTTGTACCAAAGAAGGTACAAACCCTTGTCACTGGGGTGGGGTGGTACTTTTTTATGGAACAGAATTGTACCTTCAGACAAAGAAACTAATTTGTACCATTGCAGTTTGTACTTTTAAGAACATGATTTGTACCATGCGAAACCAAAATGTACCTTTGGATTTTAAAACCTGCATATACAATATTGTACTTTCATCAAAGGTACAAATCTGATCCATGAAGGTACCACTACAGTAACAAGACACTTTGTACCTTAACAGTGTCCAATGTGTTTCTTCAAGAACTATTTAAATGCATAAATCAAACATAAACCAAAAGATTTTTTCTAAACATTTCACAACACTTCACAAAAATGTTACAGCAATACATTCTCCCATGTACAATATAAAACTTTTATTTTCCTCCAATTTTCACACAATACCTTTGTAATCACTTAAAAGTTTATTTAATTTATTTAACTTATGCATAACTCTATTTCTATGTTAAAGTATTGTAACGAGATATGCACAATGTTTTACAATAGTAAAATGGCTGCATGAACACTTTGCATATGCAGGACTTTTGCCAGCTTATGTGTGTAGTAGAAAGCAAATGCCAAAAGGTGCAGATATCAATAATGAAACTGTATTTATCAGAAAATGCTTACCTAATGTTTATTATAAATGCCTTAAATGTTTAGTTTACAATACCTATAGTTTTATGTTTCACCAGTTGTTTTGTATTATAGCATTTAATAATTAATGTTTATGAGTTTCTTTAAACATATGCTTTTTTAAATGATGATTCTTGTTTTAATATGGAATCTATTCATAAAATCACTTTTTGAAAATTGCCTTTCCAGTGATATTTACTTTCATATATATTGTAATAAAGAAGGAGTTGTCTAACACTTATGTACCTTTTTATGAGAACAATTGTGTACCTTCATTTCAATTGTACCATAAATGGTACAGAACAGTATCATAATAGGTCTTTTCTGTACCATATAAGGTACAACTTTTACAAAGGTACAAAACTGTTCCTTAAGGAACATTATTTGTAACACCATGTAAATTTTATTCTGAGAGTGTAGCAAGTGGGGCAAGGTCGAGTGAGTTTTTGTTTGATTTTCACTTTCTCTTTAGGCTACAGCCATCCATTAGGGGCTGTCCCTGTTTGTTTTATGTTTACATTCATTATAAATCATTCTAATTTATTGGTTCTCTGCCTCCTTCCCAATGGCCAGGGAACCATCAACATAATTAAAGTAAGGTTTGTCCATGTTTGACCCAATATTTGGTTATACAAATGTGTGTGTGTGTGTGTGTGTGTGTGTGTGTGTGTGTGTGTGTGTGT
>CAIGQZ010032280.1:8338307-8351097 GCA_903798205.1 Danio tinwini
CTATCTATCTATCTATCTATCTATCTATCTATCTATCTATCTATCTATCTATCTATCTATCTATCTATCTATCTATCTATCTATCTATCTATCTATCTATCTATCTATCTATTTAGACTAGGTCAAGCTTCAAGCAAAACTTTAAAGGTGCAGCATGTAAGTTTGACATCCAGTGGTTAAACTAGGTATTGCACGCCTGGATCAAAATAAACGCAAGCGTGGGTTGCCAGATTGAGTACAGGAGCGAGTGATTTAAACATTAAAAGCATCGACACGCAATAGAGGGAATATTTTCCATATTAAAAAGTGTTTTGGTTCTAACCACCACCTCGATTGATACAATAGAAACGGCTTCTATTTCTCACAGCTGAACAACAGAAACCTATGACAGTGACCACCTCAGGTGTGCTTTATTCGGTGCTAAATGCTAACAATGGGAGTTTGAATGCCATTTAACATGACATTTATTGACATACTGAAAGCAGCAACTGATAGTTCACCTCAGATCTTGAAAATACAATAAACTGTTTGAAATTGAACTTTAAAACTAAACACTTGCATCTACATTTAATGATGTTAACATGTATTAAATAAATTCTAAACCTTACCGTTTCGTGAGTGAGTGCATATTCTGTGCTTCTGAATGGCTGTATTTAAATTTCTATCGTGTTTCGTCTGGTGCAAACAGTCAAACTGCTCATCACTGCGTATCTCGTCGCAAAGCGTGTTGTTAGGACACAGGATTGTAACCTGCTCACCTGTTTACATTTGTAATATTTCTATAAGTTGCTAATTAATAACCTCATGTGGAACTGAATCTGTCTCATTTCGACGTCTGATACTGTCCAGAGGTCACATTTTCGCTCACAGACGCATGCTTTTAGACCCTTTCTGAATGAATGAATGAAATACGCTGTTTTCCAACAAGGCAACCCGGGTGCTAAAATATAATTGGCTAAACTGGCATCATGCAGGTTAACTTTACCTAAACAAAGACAGCGTTCCGGCATGGAAAAAATCAGCATTGTTTTTCAGTTAAACAAGTATGTTCACTTGGGATGTTTCTTAAATATATGCACACATATTATGGTATTTTTATGCTTTAGAAGAGTCAAAAACTTACATAAAGCACCTTTAACTAATTAACTCTGAACACCTTCAAAGCTCAGTCTAGTTGGCAGTGCTGTTGATCTTCAGATTGGTCCTTAAAGTGATTTCATTAAAAATATTATAATCAAATCTAATCAAGTGTTTTTGGGAATAAATTCTGACCTTAAAAAGGCTGGCAGCATATTCTTCATTCAGGTCTATGTTGATCAACTTAAAAAGGACTTGAACCTCCTCATATGACATCTTGCCATCATGATCCATGTCAGCCTGTTTCAGGTAGCCATAGATCCAAGTTAAAACAGTCAAGGGTATGCAACAAAGATAACAAACAGGGTTGCACACGCAGAGCAATAAGCGGACAAACATGGTGCAAGTGTTTTTTGCTAGTTTCAACCCGATGCCTGTATCATTTTCACATTTTGTGCCAGTTTGTTTAAATAGCAAATGCATTTGTGAAGGTGCTTTGCTATTTTGAAGCAACTGAAATAGACCTGAAATAGATTGTAATAAGTTTTTATTTGTTATTTAAAGAGCGTATTAGTGTTATGTGCCTATGCAGGTCCAAAACGTGTATACACGCTGCTTACAGTTTTTCTCAGTCACTTTGGTGCATTTCTCACAAAACTATTTACATTTGCACAACAGTTACGGAATTTCACAAAACAATTCGTACAAACTGCAAAACCTAGTGGATAACCTGCAAAAGCGTGTCACTTGCTCAAAATAGATAGCTCATTCCTCAAAAGCAAGTATTCATTTCAATGAAAGTGTCAGTGTCATCAAGATGAAAAGTCCTGCCACCATTGTTTATGAACAAGATAGTCAAATGGCTTTGTCTTCTTTTCATTATGACACTTTACTCTGATTTTTTTCGAATGCAAAAAAGTCAGATTTTGGAGACACTTCCTGAAAATGCTCAAGACAGCACTATATACTATTTGCACAGCCATTTGAAAACTACAGTAAAGTTAGACATCACTGCATTTACTGAGGTATCTGAGTACAAGACACTGAATATGTATGTTTCACATTTTTACTGCATACTGCATCTTTACAATTCTAATGTATTCATAGCATTGTGCAAAATAATAAATACACCCTTATATACAACAAACAGAAACTCCCTTTAGGTAGAGCTGTGCACAACTGTAAACAATATTGCAATACTGATTGGAACTGAACCTACAACATACACAGGTCTGTAAATCATTCATGAAGTTGTTCAATTTAGAAGGCATTTTCAGGAAAAAAAGATTTAAAACTTTTAATAAAACTTGCTTGACAGATTTCGACAACTAGTTCAACATTTTGTATGTAATGACTCAAGTAATGAAATAAAGACTATTAGTTTTATATGGAATGACTATTCAGCATTCACAAGTTTAGTTAATTTTGACATAAGCAAATGATAATGTAAAAAAACAGCAGAGAGTTGTATGAAAGCAATTGATGCATGTCCAAAAGCATTTGCAATTTGTTGGAAGGAATGAGAAACTGCTAACTGCTACTATGATGTGCACAAATGAATAATTGTTTTAAGAAATGCATTAACTGTTGTGCAAATGTAAATAGTGTTGTGAGAAATGCACCAAAGCAACTGAGAAAAATGTAATTCTATAACAAGTTTCAGATTCTTAACACCAAGTTCCCAAACATATCCTCCTCCATAATATTTTGTTGTTAATCATTGTGAGTGCACAGTCCATTTGAATAGCATGTTATTTAAAATATAATCCAGTCTCGAACCTGATCTTGAGTGATCTTATCACTTCTCTTGTACATTTGTGAATCAGGGTTGTCACACGATTGTTTAGTGTAGTCATGCAGTTTGTATCGTGCTGTCACAGCAGATCAATCATGCAGCAACCTAACCCTAGATAGTCATGCAGAGTGAAAACAACATGATCTGACGATAATGAAAATCATGCAGTATGAACTTGCACGCCTAAACTAAGTATCCAATTCCAGAATCAGAATCGATTCCAATTAATTCCCAACCCTAATGAAAACAGATTGGCATGACTCTCCAGGGTTGTTGCTGAGTAATATCTGCAAAAGTAATCTACAGAAGACAGTCCATTGAATTAGAATTGAATTAATATCTTGATTGTTCATTTTAGAAACCACAACAGTAATGATGTCAAATGTTATAAAATGTTGGTAAGATGTTTTAAAATGATAATAGAATATATTTGATTACTATTATACAGTTATTTTCAAAGAAGAAACTGTGTATAATACGTACAGTGATGCAAAATGTGCATGTCATGAATAGGCACTTATTCTCAGTTATGACTGATTTATTGGGCTAGTTTTCATTGGTCTATGGGCTAGTTTTGTTGTGCAACCCTGATTCAAATATTGTACACTAAAATCCCAGTTGTGTGAAATTTATATGCTGCTTCTTAGTTCATTTATGGTTGCATTAGAACAAACATCTGAAATCATAAGAGAAACATACAAAATGTGCAGAGCTGTGGGGTGTGAGAACTGGGATTGAGAAATGCTGAAATTCACTCGGATGCACTTTTTTGGTATATGAGCCCTAATTTGTTTCCTTGACTCTGCTTTGATTAATCATAAAGCTGCATGTGAATCCAAACCTGAGCTGCTTAGAGTCTTGTAGAGTCACATAATTGACAGAGAATGTGGTTTTAAGGGAATTTAATCAGCTGCTAAAGGATATTTGTCAAGTTTTTCTTTCTGGGTCATGTTATTGACTCTGCCCTGGAGGGTTCGAATGCCATGGACCCAGTGCTGGGCTTCCTCTGTTGTGTCACACTGGACATCCAAGCTTTTTCTTCCTCCTTTGAACACAATGGTGAGACACTGTTCTTCTGGGAGTGAGGTGGCCTGGTTTCTCAATGTCTCAGACTTACAGCCTTCCAGTACACACTCCACCTCTGTTACGGAGACTGGGAGGAAAGGAAGAATTTTTAGTTTCACAAAACTTGCTTGTATTAATCAAACATTTAAAATAACACTATCAATATTAACAGGAATAAGGAAACAAACAATGATTAAGTCAACAAGACCATTTGCTTTTCCAGTCTTTGTGAACAGGGTCACTAAACAGACTAGAAGCAACTCGGAAATAAGAAAATGCCAGTAAATGTAAGCTATGCTTACCAGCAATTTTCATTTTTATTTTTAAAACACAAATCACCTGAAGTTTTAGTATCTTTATTATTACTGCTGCAAAGACAGAACGCATTTGATGAATATTGTCTGCACTAAGGCGCCCAAACAAAGAATAAACATGAAGAAATTAAGAAATATTTGTCTTCTGGTATATAAGGATATTGACAAATCTGCTAAAAAATTTTAAGATCACACACTAATAGTATAGAATAGACATTATTTCAAACCGCTTTAAACTAACTGAATCAATGCAAATTTTAACTTTAAAGGTGCCATAGAATAAAAAACTGGATAAAACCTACCTAGGCATAGGAGAATAAAAAGAGTTCAGTACAAGGAAATGACATATCGAGCATATTTCCTCATTCGCATACAAATCCCGTGAGTTTAAAAGTCAACTGAAAAACAGTAAGGAAAGTTTAATGACCCATACTCAGAATATGTGCTCTGCATTTAACCCATTAAAGTGCACACACTCTGAACAGTGGGCAGCCATTGCTGCAGCACCCAGGATGTAGTTGTTGGATCAGGGCCTTGCTCAAGGGACTCACCTCAGCCATGTATTTGAGAACTGGTTATACCTACAAGTTACCTACAATACCCTCCTAAAATCCCTGCCGGTGCCAGGACTTGAACCTGCATCATTCCTATCACAAGTCCAACTCTCTAAACATTAAGTAATTATTCATCTGCGTATTCTACAAGGTTTTCTAAGCATGTGGGGCTGAAATGGGACCAGTGTTATACAGTAGTAATGCATACAAACTTTTTTTATGCAACAGGCAATTTGACTCCAATTTTAACTTTAATCTATGCTTGTATTAGGCATACTATTAGGGTGGCATGATAGCTTGGTGGGTAACACTGTCACCTCATAGCAGGAAGGTTGCTGGTTCAAGTCCCAGCTGGGCCAACTGGCATTTCTGTCTGTAGTTTGCATGTTCTTCAGGGCTTTTGCACTCAACCTGTCAGTCTTCTGTTGTGTTTATTTCCTCTTGGTGGAGAATGTGGGCAGAAAAGAGAAATTAAACACATCAAATCTGTGAAAAAACTACAACAAATAACATCTGTTTGTTTCAGTGAGCCTGTCGCTCGCCTCCCCTCTCCCCTCTGCTTCTTTGCTTCGGGAACAGCAGAGCAGCTATAGCCATGGAGGAATTCTTACACTTCCTCGTGGAGATATCCACATGGCAACAGATTTTCACTGAGCAGCTTAATTGCAGGAACAGGAGAGAATGGAAGTGAAGCTGTTGCAGCTGGCAGACCGAGTCCTACTTCTGGAGCCACGCACCGCACCCCATCACCTTTTTATAAAGCTCAGCAACCTGGATGACATAGTTGCTTATCTACACACTTTTGAAGTGACCCCTAAGAGAGAAGTCTGGCCAAAAGTTGACTGGGTGAAAGTTATAGCCCCATTTTTAACTGGCTAGTCGCATTATGCTTTAGAAGCGCACCTCAATGATGACTATGAGGCTCTGAAGCAAGAAATCTTGACTTGGGTGAGGCTATCACCTGTAAGTGCTGCTACAGTTTAACACCTGGTTCTTTGATGATAGTGCTCCTGTGCTCTTTCAAGTAGCCCATCTAATCTTAGCCTACTTGTAGATCCTCAGCGATAACCCCAACACCATCCAGGTTGCTGAGTAAATTGTCATTGAGAGATTGCTACAAGAGCTTCCTCGACGGCTCTGGGGGCCGGTGAGTATGAAGAATCCAGCGAGTCTGGTGACCCTAGTGGAGGTGGTGGAACTAGCGGAATCGGCACTGGCCCGAGATACTAGAGACAGAGCAGCTTCCCAGCCCTGAAGGGTGAACCACTACAGGTGACTGGCGGAACCTCGAGAGACCAGACAGCAGACCCGTGGTCCCAAGCTTGGTGGACAAACCCATGCCCATCGACCCAGCAATTTCTCTGGCACACACCTAGCTGGCTGGATGCATTGTGCACTGAACAGTTCCCACTGGCTGAAAAGTACTATTAAATGGCAAGCCATTACTTGCTACACTTGACACCAGGAGTTCAATCATGCTCATACAGCCTGGCATGGTGCCAGCCAACCCACAACGAAAAGCAAAGATACAAATTACCTGTTCATGGTGATGCAAGATATGTTTTTCACAACAGGTCACAATAGCAGCCAGCCCAGGTGCATAGTCTCTCGAAGTGGGGGTGGTTATCAACCTCCCTTCCCCTTCATCCTTGATCCAAGATTGACCAGGATCCAAAGCTATACTCACCTTGTCAGCAGCAAGAAAGGGAAAATCACCCCATCATCCCCAGACTCGACCATGAAGGAACTGCCAACCAGTACTCTTGGCTACCAAAAGCGATAGAAGGGTGAGTCTACACAATCCTCAGCTAATCTGTTTCATAATCTGTTCCAACAGATGACAGTAGGTTCATTTGGAAAAGCTTAGAGAAATGATAATACCCTTAGAAATGGATGTGCCCCAACAAAAAGCAACATTGAAGGCAATAGCAAAGGAGCTCTTTCTTCTATGCAGCCGGATGGGCATCCCTAAGAGATCCTGAATGACCAGGGAACTTCATTCATGCCCCGGCTGACTCCGGGCATCAGTGTACCATTCACAAACAGATGGCCTGGTTAAAAGGTTTAACCAAACCTTAAAGAAGATACTACGATGGGTGGTGGCAAAGAATGGGTGCAACTGGGACCTAATGATCCTGTATGTGTTATTCGGCATCCGTAAGGGACCCCAAGCCTCTACAGGCTTTACCCCGTTCAAATTCCTGTTTGGCCGCCAGCCCCACTGTCTTCTAGATGTAGCTCGACAAGCCTGGGAACAAGACCCAGCCCCACACAGGATTATGATAAAACACATACAGGACATGAGGCAAACAATGGACAGAGTTATACCCTGGTTCAACAACATCTCTCTAGCTGACTGCCTCCATGAATGATGGGGGACCAGTGGGAGAACAACTGTCCCTCTCCCAGAAGATGAAGCTCCAAGCCCTGGTAAATCAGTTTAAGGATGTGTTTAGTGAACAGGCTGAGCGGTTCGGCAGAGGATGGGTACCAGAAGTTTGCCAGCTGGCTATACAGGAAGAGGTAAAAAAGATAATGAAGTAGGGGGTTATTGAACCATCCCATAGCCTGTGGTCCAGCCCAGTTGTGATGGTACCAAAGCCGGATGGCACCCTCCACATCTGTAATGACTTCAGAAAGCTTAACGAAACATCCAGCTTTGACAGGTACCCAATGCCTTGAGTGAATGAGCTCCTGCATAGAATAGGTATACTGGGACCTTCCCTTCAGCCTGCATGAGGCTCCAGCCACATTCCAAAGGATGATGGACATACTACTGAGACCCAACCAATCAAACGCAGCGGCTTATTTGGATGATAGGGTAATCCTTTTGAGGTGTTGGTAGGAACAACTTACCCATCTATGGAGGATGCTTCTGGAACTCTGACAAGTTGGACTTACAGCCAACCCCAGAAAATGTCATCTGGGGTTCGCAAAGGCAAAAGACCTAGGATACCACATTGGCCAGGGACCTCAGAAGACAAAAACCATCCAGCCTCAGCAGACAAAAGTAGAAGCTTTCCAGAAGACCCACTGGCCCACCACAAAGTACCAGGTACATGCCTTTTTGGGGTCGGCGGGCTACTATTGTTGTTTTATCCCCAATTTCTCATCCATAACCAGCCTTCTGACAGACCTCACAAAGAAGGGGGGGCCAGAGAAGATACCGTGGAGACCAGCAGCAGAACAGGCATTCCAGAAGCTAAGGGGGGCCCTATCATTTCCAGTACTGCATGAACCTGATTTCAACTGCCCCTTCATCCTCCAGACCAATGCTTACAACTTCAGACTGGATACCATACTATCACAAGTCCACAAGGGATAGGAGCACCCACTGGTATACATGAGTCAAAAGCTTTTCCCTGCAGAGACCAGGTATGCGGCCGTAGAGAAGGAGGCTCGGCCATAAAGTGGGCAGTCCTGGAGCTGAAATACTACCTCCTAAGATGGTCTTTCACCCTAGTGATGGACCACGCACCCCTTTAGTGGATGGCATTTGCAAAAGGCAACAATGCTTGAGTCACCAGGTAGTTCCTAGCACTCCAGGACTATCGCTTTAAAGTCCAACAACGAGCCGATGCTGCCCACAGGAATGCCAACATCCTGTCATGGTTAGGGTCTGGATGGGCAGGTCTGTCTAGCACGCCTTTCTGCTTGTTATAAGGTCAAAATTATTAGCCCCCTTAAGCAACATGCATACTTGTACGTTTTTGTTTTTTTTACCAGAATTGACCCAGGCTTCTCACAACAAACAATGAGACGATGAACGAGAGGCATCATTGTGGAAAAAAATATAGCTCAGCTTTTATTTACCTATGAACAAAAAGTGGCATGTCCAAAAGTATTCATACCCTTTACAAAATGTCACAGTCTATGGGAAAATCCAAAGTTCCATACCAAGACAATAGAGCTCAGTGAGGACCTGCGGCTGCAAAGTGTGCCTGCTCACAAGTTAGGAATGGGCTATAAGACCATATCTAAATGTTTTAAAGTTCCAGAGGCTACAGTGCAAAGTATTATTATAAATAATTTCCACGCTGTGAAAAATCTTAGTCGACATGGTCGGAAGCCAATAGTGACACATGTGCTGGCCAGGAGGATAGTGAGAGAGGTAAAAAAGAATCCAAGGATCACCACCATGGCCATCCTTATGAATCTGGGTTCTGCTGGTGGCAACATTTCAAGGCAAATAGTCCAAAAGACACAGCACACTGCTGGGTTAAATGGACAAAGAGCAAGGAGGACATCACTTAAAAGGTACACAAAAGGCCTTTGCAATGTTTATCTGGACAAAGATTCTGTTTTATGGTCAGATCAAATAAAAATGGAATTGTTTGGCGACAATGATTTAGCCTTCATTTAGCGTAAAGAAGGAGAAGCCTTCAACCCCTATGAACACTGTGAGGACTGAACCAGCAAGTAGTAAGGGTCATACAAAAGAAATACATTTTAAAATAATACATTTTAATTAAGCCATAATGTTCACACAAAAATGAACAAATAATTAAGTTAAACAATTAGGCAAATTGAAAAAAAGTTAATACACAAAAGCAGAAACAGACTGAGTTCAAAACAAACCATGTGCAAACCAAAACAGAACTCTAAATGACAAGACAGGGCACATTTATACAACTGGACTAGTCCACATGTAACACAAGAGGGGGGACAGAAAAGGAGTTTACAAACAACAATAAACTAAGCAAAATATCTAACTCAAGACTTCAATAATAATATAAATTAAATAAATCTTAGATAAAGCTAAACTAAATACAAATCCAAGAAATAAATAATGTCTGAAATTAACAAGATTAAACCAAATATTCAGTTCCTCCTCCAAGCAGGCGGAACCAAAAGGGGCGCTCTTGGTGGCACGTCAGCCCTTTAAAAAGTCGGACCCCACACTGAGCCTCTGCCATTCCCCACCTGTGCTGTAGCACAATAACAAAGTTCCGGCAAGATGGCGGACTGAGCAATCAACCTTTCTTAGTTGTGCCATATCTTTGTTCCATGTTTTGTCTCAAATGATTGACAAACTTTCATCTTGTTGGTTTTGAAGTATAAATTGGTTTATACCCGAAGTTGTTTATCTCAAATTCGTGTATGTTTTTCTGTTAGAATCCGTCTAATTAGCTAGTATGGAGGAACATTGTTACTTGATGGACTCTAAGCTCTCTAGTAAAAGAGAAAGGCATACTGACTCACACCCTTCCACCTTATTAATACCTCAAGGTGAAAAAATGGCAAAAAAAAAATAGCTGGGAACGGATTCAAGTTCAAGATGCTGGTGTATCATTTCTTTTAGAAGCAATAAAAGCCCACGATGTTATAGTGGATGAGGAGACGTAGACATTAGCTCACAATTGAAACAACATAGCGCCATGATCACAAGAGTAGAAAAGCTGAAGAAGTGAAGGTGTGTAAGCAGGTGGAGGTTCTCACACATAAACATTTGAGCAATTTGAAGAATCAAGTTCTAGAAAATGAATGATACAAGAGAAGATGGTGCCTTCGCATTAAGGGAATGAAAGAAAATCTGTGTGAATCAATTTAAAAGCATGTGATTGAGCTTCTAGTCTAATCTAATCTAAGATTACGTGGCCTATCATACACCGGCGCAATAAGGCACAAGACGTGTGCTTGGTGCAATTTGTAAAGTCCAGTGCAGAGCACGTTAGTTATGCACCTCAGCAGATTCAAACGCTTAATATACACAGGAAGTACAGCAGTACACAAATATCTTTACATATGAAAAAAGAATAAAGGATTAAATTGGTACAAAAATGTAAAAATTCTTTACTACATAGATAAAAAAAACACATGGCCTCCATGCCTTCTTCATTTACGGGGGGCTTTTTCAGTTTATTTATGACAATTTGCATTTGTGTAATGTAATTATTAGCAGTATTATTTATTATATGCAGATTTATATTTGTTTTAATGCAAACAAGTTTAGATTTGTCCACCTGTTGGGTTTTTGAGGCGTATGCATCACCATATGGGACATAAGAATAGGACATGTGTTTGGATATAAGTATAATAATTTTTGACCACACTTCGTTATTATTGTCCATTTATTCGTTTGCTGGAAATTAGAACTGAATTTAGAAATGGTTTTGAAACAAATCTTTGCACTTAACAAACAAAATTAAATATATAGGCTAATGGATGTCTTCAGTGGAGTGCGTACAACCACGAATTCCAATAAGTAAAGAAGTAAAGAGTAAAAGTAAAGTAAAGAGAAAGTAAAAAGGCCGAGTGGAGGAGGCTCATTCTTTATCCTTGTGCTGCAGATGGTCTGTTTAACTGTTTTCTCGCTAGTGAAGCTTTATGTTTTTCCACTTACAAAGTCTGTATGTAAATAGCAAATGCATTATAGCATGACGCAACTGACTCTTACAGGGAATGTAAGATGATACTCTGATTGGTTTAATGCACATTATGCTTAAAACACACCCATAACTCATTAACAGAATAAGCACAACCCTGTTAGAACATGCGCTACAGTGCAAACCGTATTTTTCCATCCTTAAAATAGCAAAAGTGGATTCGAACATGCCCTTAATGCTTTTTACCTCTCATGCGCTTTAGACTTTGCGCCTAGATCGTTAAAATAGAGCCCTACACCTGAATTTTTCATCTAACATGAGTGAAGCGGTGGACGTGGTAAAGGAGGCTGATTTACTCTGCTTAGTAACTGATATTATTAGTTAACTAAAAAGCACCTATCCCACAGAATTCAGTTTAATTGGGAGGATTTTAATTTAACGCCAGATGAATGGTTAGATGAATGGTTTTGCTCTACAAAACTTTGGATTGATATCGGGAGAATGCATGTCAGCCAGTAAACCAGGTAACCTAATCATAGTAAATGCAGTGTTTCACACATAGACTCTATAGGCCCACCAAGGTATGTTAACGGCCACTCAAGTATATTTGGTGACACGCAATTTGTAATTTATTATCATCCTTTACAGTTTTAACTGCTCAAAATAACCAAACATCCACGATTGATTAAACAGTGGAAAATATTCTCTTGCCCTACATGTTT
The DNA here is from genome assembly GCA_903798205.1 of Danio tinwini. NCBI lineage: Eukaryota > Metazoa > Chordata > Actinopteri > Cypriniformes > Danionidae > Danio > Danio tinwini. The sequence continues at coordinate 8,350,161 of CAIGQZ010032280.1, forward strand.
TGTACTGTGTGCTGTGTCTGATAGTGTTTTTTTATTCATTTTTTTCTGTCATTTTTTATTTCTAATTTGCTATATATTTTTAAATGTTGATGTTAATAAATTACATATTTTATACATATCTAAAATGCTTTGGGAATACTGTACAAAATGTCATGTCAATAAAGTTACATGAACTGTTGCTGAAGGCCAAAAGTTTCATAGAAAGGCTGTGATTACTTTATGCATTACAGTTCCCTTTCCTTCATCACCAGAGGCATTGCCATATTCAGAGGCTTGGAGTCTCTTCTTTAAAAAGCCCAGAAAGTTAAAGTGCTCTGATAAACAGTGCCAGCTTTACACATGAGTGTCTATCTTTACATAGTTTTACTCTTCCTATGTGGAAAGTTTAATCTGTGGAATATATTGTGTAATTAAAATGTTAAAAATCACATTATTTTTAATTTGTCACATCTTGTAGTTAAACCTTTTTCATCAAAGTTGTCCAAAAACTATTCAGCAACATCCATTCTTTTCTTGGGACAATTTTGAAATTGGCTGTAGTGTATGAGTGTGTGTATGAATATGAGAGTGTATGGGTCTTTCCCAGTATTGGGCTGCAGAAAAATGAATGAATGAATGAATGAATGAATCAACATCAGGCAGTCTGCAGAGAAACTTGGCCTTGGGCACTAGTGGACATTTTAGCACAACAACGACCCAAAACAGAGCAAAAGTGGTGAAGAAAAGGTTAGTAGACAAAAACATTAATGTTTTGCAGTGGCCCAGCTAGAGTCCTGACTTGGAGAAAGCTAAAGCTCAGGGTGATGGAGACCCTCTAACCTGAGTTGGAGCTCATCACTAAAGATGAATGGGCAAACATAACAGTGGAGTCATGCAAAATAGCTGGTCAGCAATTATAGAAATCATTTGATTGCTGTAACAGGCAAAAAAAAAAAAA
>CAIGQZ010032280.1:8363649-8375792 GCA_903798205.1 Danio tinwini
AACCTAAAATAAGAAAGCGTAGAAAGGCGACTCTAACAACTAATAATTTACTATAATAGTTACACGAATATAAATATGACATCCTTGTAGTACAAGAGTCTGGAAGCTTTCGAATTTATTTTTTGGACATCGTAAAGAATGAATCATTTGTCAATGCATAATTTACAGGTATTCCAGGTAATGAACGGAGTGTTGGAAAGAGACCACATGTCAGCTCTTACAATGGCAGAGATCGAGGACTGTCAAAGACGCTTTCAGGCTGCTGTCGACGTCATTCAAAGTCTACCCAAAAATGGTAGATTTGCTCATCTTTAATAATAATAAAAAATCTTAATTTATTAGTGTAACATAAGTAAAACTTGTGCAATTTGACATTGCTAGCATTTCTTTAAATTATATAGTTACACCACTAAATACTATTTTGCATGTTGCAGCAGCACCAATGGTAAATCTTCAAATTGCACTTGCACAGGTACCTACAAACCCTCTTATGAAGTAATGCTGCGGTTTTATGGCCTGTTCAAACAGGCAGTTTGTGGTCCATGTACACTGTCACGTCCTGGATTTTGGGACCCTGTCGGGCGTTACAAATGGTAAAGTTTTGAATTAAGTTTGAAAATTCACATTTCATAATGTACATATTGAGGACTTTAAATCTTCAGAAGATGCAACATATTCCAGGCCCGTAGCCAGACTGGTCAAAGTGGTGGACTTTTTGCAGTTATTCGCCTCCATTCTTTTTTAGTTTTGAGATTTAAATACTGCATTTAAGGTGACATTTTAGCACTATTTTTTGCTGAATTAGCTTGTTGAATGGTCATGATAACACGTTTTGATGTACCAAAAATATTTCCTAAATATTTAGAATAAAGAAATATGACAAATATTTTTAAATAGAAATGTATTACATCATTTATCATTAGAAAAAAGTTTTAATTTAAAAACTGTATCCTATTGTAATTTATTAAGCAAATAACAAACTGGCCAGCACATTCAACTTTCCTCAGTCAGAAAGTTTAGTCATTTGCGTAATAAAAAACTGAAACATAATAATAAGAATTATTATTACTGTTATTATTATTTTTTAGAGCTTTACAGTTTTTCTAGCCTCTATTGTAAAAATCCTTCACACTTTTTTTTTAATTGGTCATGTTTTCTTTCAAGAATAAGGTCCAAGATTCATAGAATAAAAGTTACTTGTCAAATATTTCTCTTTTTAAAAACAATACAGTAGCGAAAGATGACTCTGCTTATGTCAGATTGTTTCTTGCACAGCTGGATGTTGGACTCTTTAATAATAATTGTTTGCATTGGCCAAAACTGTTTAACTGAAGTCACACCAGGATTCCGCTTGGTCTTAAAGCCTTTTCGATGGGTTATTTTATGTGATGGCATAGCAGTCAAAATAGGAAAAATGAGCTCATGCATGGGACAAATTCTGGACCTTTGTCAGTGAAGGGTGGGTCTTCCGAACCACCCAAATCCCCCCTGGCTACGGGCCTGTATTTAATGTAATCAAACTTCATGCCTCGTTTTATCTGTTTTTTTATGTCAGGGATGCTTGGAGTAATCTGGGAGACATGAGTCGAGAGACTGCCATGGCTGCTTATGTGGATGAAATGAAAAAAGTTGCACAAGATGTGGGAAAACTTTTGTAAAATCTTAATAATCTAAAGAAAATTTTGGAAATATAGACCATATTGGAAAGTGTTCTCTTAAAATTTAAGCTAGTGTGCATAACATGCATACAGTTGAAGTCAGAATTATTAGCCCTCCTTTAAATTTTTTTCGTTGTTAAACATTTCCCAAATTATGTTTAACAGAGCAAGGAGTTTTTTCACAGTATGTCTGATAATATTTTTTTCTTCTGGAGAAAGTCTTATTTGTTTTATTTCAACTGAAATAAAAGCAGTTTTTAATTTTTAAAAATCTATTTTAAGGTCATTATTAGCCCCTTTAAGCTATTTTTTTCCAATAGTCTACAGAACAAACCATCGTTATACAATAACTTGTCTAATTACCCTATCCTGCCTTGTTAACCTAATTAACCTAGTTAAACCTTTAAATGTCACTTTAAGCTGTATAGAAGTATCTTGAACCATATCTAGTCAAATATTATTTACTGTCATCATGACAAAGATAAAATAAATCAGTTATTAGAAATGAGTTATTGAAACTATTATGTTTAGAAATGTATAAAAAAAAAAACTTCTCTCCGTTAAACAGAAATTGGGAGAAAAAAAACGGAGGATAATAATTTAGGGGGGCTAATAATTCTGACTTCAACTGTATATATTTAAGTCAATGATTTCTTCCCATGTTGATTGATTGATTGATTTATTGATTGATTGTTTGATGTATACTTGCAGGTCATTAACACCATGCAAATCAATGAGAAGAATGCATCCTATTTCCACTATTTTGAACCTCTTTACCATGTCATTCATGATATGCCCAGACCTCCAGAGGAACTTTTTTCTCTTAGTTCAGGTATGTGTGTATGTGTCTATTTATTCATATACTAATTTAGGGTGAAATATATACTAAGTTTTGTGTTCATTTCAAAGATGTTAATCCAAAAGGACCAACTGGTGGTGTGTTTAAACATGAAGTGGAGAGTGCAACTCAAGAGCCAAGACTTCAACAGGATACAGAAACTACCCTTAACATTGAACTTCGACCTCAGAACACAGGTAATGAGATGATTACATATAGGTTACATGGGATGTCTATCCAGCTTATTTTGCAGGACACTAGAATTATTTTTCACATCAAAAAATTTGTACGTTAAGCCTGGTCAAAGACATAATAGTTTTTTCTCACCATTTTCTCTTGGTTATTCATTTATTTTACTGTGGCTGAAATACACCAGTCGCTATCCAGAAATGTCTGACTGTAGTTGCTGTTCAAATATTTGACAGTTGCTTAAGTAATAAATGATGCCATGATTGTGTGTGCTGCACTTTTCATCACTGCATATGTGTGCAGAGCAACTTATGTCGGAGTGTCAGGGGCCGATTAGTGACACAGAGAGTGAAGCCTTCTGTGACTCATTGGAACAGGTGGATAATATAAAGGTCTGCATTGTTATTAATCTTAGCACAGTTTGTGAGATTGCCACACATTTGATGTTTACTATCTCTGTATTTATTTACAGCTTACCGCAGTACCAGATGGTTATAGCCCTTTCCAGAATGGTCATACACGCAATGAGACCTCTGGTATCCAGGAGAGTCATTACAGTGCTCTATCCCAGGTGGTTCAGAAAGGAGCTGGACATGGGAAGGGGGCAGAAGACAGACATGATCCTTCCATGAAGATGACGACCGCAGGAAGAGTATGGTTGCAGCAGAACTGGAGGGACCCCTCAGGTCTGGATTTTAAATGTCATTTTATTGACCTTAGGGCCGGAACACACCAAATCCAACAGTTAGCCGTTAAAGGCTAGGCTTAAAGGGTGATGGAATCCCCCTCTTTCAGTTTAAGTCTACCTCAGAATTTAAAAAAAAAAATTCTCCGAGATGAGCATGGAGTGCTGTGAGCAGAGGGAGGTGTGGGCATGGCCTGCTTGCCTTCGGAAAGCACGTGCTCTCATGAATAATTAAGAAGCAGGGTCTTCTCATAGGATAAGAAAACTCTGCTATGAATAATAGTGAGAAACCGACTCGTCATCACTCTACTAGCAGATTCACACTACATCACCGATTTTGATCCTGTCCCAAAAATGATTTTAAACCCGGACGATGAAATTTGCTGAGAAAAGCTCAAAATTATCCAGTTTTCCCCACAATTAAAGTTCACTGGTGCTAACATCGACCTAATTGATGCTTACACACACACAAATCTGTTAAAATCTGAAAAAAAGTACTCCAGGTTGTTTTTAACATTTAAAGTCAGAGCTCATTGACCTGATTCAGGATGTAGATTTGGTCGCCTGGTTATTCAGCAACAGGTTATTCAGAATCAGAGTGCAAGGGTGACGTAATGATGAAGTGACGAAGCACGTAAACAATTTAAGCCAAGAAGGGTCACAAAGAGTCCAGCTGTAATTTTGCTACATTTCTTAAATATTTGCAAATGATATGGATTATTAAATTATCAGACATATTTCAGACATACTTATCAGACATAAGTGAATCCCTTTATAGTGAGTGAGCAATTTCTGTTATAATTGTACTGAACGCTGCTTTGTTCTGAGAAAACAGACTACTGTCCCTGCAGAGCAGAAAGACACGTCCTCCTGCGCAGATGTAGAACGCAGCTCTCGTTTCAGTTGGCTTTCGTCCACTTTTGTATGCACACAGCTGATTTTTGGTCAAGACAAGATCCAACGCAAGGCGACAATACAGTTGGGTTTCGCTGTTCTTAGTTGTTTGGCATCGACTTGGTGTGTCTCGGCCCTTATGCCTCATTCACACTAGCAGCGACTTTGTAGCTGCCTGACGCTCTGGGTTGCGACCTGCTGCAAACAGGTCTGTGTAGTTTTACAGCACAGAGAATACAATCACTTGTTGCTGCAAGTCACTCGTAGTGTGAATGAGGCTTTATTCTGCAATGCAGAAATTTGCTTATTTTTGCTATTTATTTTACAACTTTTGATTCAGTTGTCTATGGAAGAAATGACAATGAATAAATAAATGGCAGAAAACTACTTTATGCTCTACAAACAAATGTGTTCATCACTATACATAAAAAAATTGAATAATATAATAAGAAAATATCAATTTGCAGCATAACAAGCTGTTTTTACGGTCTAAAAATCAATGGAAGCGAAAGTGGAAGTGTTAAACCAAAATGATTCCAGTGGCTGTGCCCACTCGCACATGAAGAATTAGGCCTATAAACATCATCCTCAGCTGTTTTCAGGTTCTATGTGTCATTGTTATTGAAACTCTGTTATATGCTTTGGGTATATTTTATGAAATTGTGTTTAAAATGTAGAAAACAATCCTACAATTATGATAAAGTTCAAATGGTTGGGGCTGTACAATTTGTAAAAGGGATAATTCACATAAAATTTAAACTTCTGTCTTCTTTAATTACTTATCTTTGTGCTGTTCCCAACATGCAAGAACTTCATTCATTCTCAGAGCATTATGAAATCTGAGATGTTTCTGTCCCTCTGTCACATAACTACTACTCTTACAAGGCCCTGAAAGGAAGTGAAAACATCATTGGAGAAGAGTCTCCTAACCTTACTTCTTACATTTCTTAGCGTGCATATGCAAGTCTGCAGCCAGGCACTATTGGACGTCTGCGGTTCAACTTTAATTAGAAGCACCACATCACCTATTCTAATTCCTTTTTCTGGTTGCAAACAGTACAGCACCTATGGTCTGGATTTATTGTGCGAATGTCTGTTTTTGCATCAACACAACATTCGTGCTCTGGGGTGCTCCTGTAAAAGCGTGCTGGAGATTTTTTTTACACAAATTAAAGTTGCTTCTTCAAATTAAAGATGAAACACTGGAGTCACATGGACAACTTTAATGATGCTGCATCACCTTTCTGGGCCTTAGAAGATGTACTGTAGTTGTATAAGCAGTCATTGGAGAAACAGAAACCTCACATTATAAATGTATTTTTGTGTTCTGAAGATGAACAAAAGGCTTATGGGTTTGGAACAAGTAATTAATGACAGAATTTTCGTTTTGGGAGGACTAACCCTTTAATATTAAAAGATTTGTATGCTCATGAACATTGTAAAAAGGCAAGGCAAGTTTATTTATATAGCACATTTCATTTCATACACAGTGGCAATTCAAAGTGCTTTACATAAACAGGAGTAAAAGAGATAAGTATAAGAAAAATAAAAACAAATATAAAAAAAACAGATAAAAATGTGTTAAAACAGGTTATAAAAGAACGAAAAATAAGAGAAAAACATAATAGTGCGATCTGTCGGACGTAGCACAGTGCTCATTCATTAAAGGCACAGCTAAACAGATGTGTTTTCAGTCTCGATTTGAATGTGCCTAATGTTGGAGCACATCTGATCATTTCTGGAAGCTGATTCCAGCAGCGAGGGGCGTAGTAGCTAAAAGCCGATTTACCCTGCTTTGACTGAACTCTTGGAATTTCTAGTTTATGTGGTCCTAAAGATCTGAGTGATCTGTTAGTTTTGTATTCAGTGAGCATATCTGCTATATATTGAGGTCCTAGGCAATTTATTGATTTATAGACAAGTAATAATACTTTAAAATCTATTCTGAATGTAACTGGGAGCCAGTGTAAAGACCTGAGGACAGGTGTGATGTGCTCTGATTTCCTGGTTCTGGTCAGAATCCTGGCCACAGCATTCTGGATGAGCTGCAACTGTCTGACTGTCTTTTTGGGAAGGCCGGTGAGAAGGCCGTTACAGTAATCCACCCTGCTGCTGATAAAAGCATGAACAAGTTTCTCTAAGTCTTCACTGGAAACAAAGCATCTGATTCTTGCAATGTTTTTGAGATGATAGTATGCTGATTTACTAACTGCTTTGACATGACTATTGAAGCTCAAATCTGACTCCAGAGTCACACCAAGATTCTTGACCTTATTTTTTGTTGTTTGACCCTTAGAGCCAAGGTACGCATTCACCTTGAGAACCTCATTTCTGTTCCCAAATGCAATGACTTCAGTTTTCTCTTTGCTTAACTGAAGAAAGTTTTTGGCACATCCAACTGTTCATTTCATCAATGCATTGGCAGAGGGTGTCAATAGGGCTGTAGTCATTAGGCAAAAGTAGATCTGAGTGTCATCAGCATAGCTGTGGTAGGAGATTTGGTTCTTTCTCATTATTTGGCTCAAAGGAAGCATATAAAGGTTGAAACATCAATATTTTGTAAAAAAACAATATTTCTTTTTTAAATATATCATTTATTTTAGCATACCTTGGATTTTGGCCACCAGGAATTAATTTGATCTATGCATTGCTGTCTTTTTACTATTGCTGCAATGTCATGTAAGTGACAATTTGTCCTGGCCCTCATGCCAGTAAACACTCCACTAACACCTCAGAAGGGAAGAGATGTCATTTCAAGGAGGGGAAGTTATTTTGATAGATAATAAAGATAATGAAGGCACATGAGCTGTTTTGCTACTTAAAGTTTGTTTTATAGTGTCTGGTGACTTTCCTGCTTAAAAGGGTCCTATTTTTTCCCCCTTAGTGCATAATGTTGCTGTGTATGCAAAAGAAAAACAAGATTACGAAGCTTAAAGTTCACTTTGAAGGGATAAATTCTATTTAATAGAAAACATGTTTCAAAGACTACAGTAAACCTAGTTTGAACTACGATGCTCTTCTTTTGGATACTGTGATTTCACAAAGTCTCTTTACATAACTGAAATGCATTTAAAAAGTGAGAGAGATTGGTTGAGTTGCTCTAGAGATGATGAGGAAGAAGAGCTGTTTTAGTTGCATGTTGTGGCCAAGTCTACCGTCAACTTCACAATGAATGCACAATAAATAATAATAAAAAACAGCCGAACACATAAGCGTTGTTTACTTTAGTCAACATTTAAAGTGTCCTAAGACAAAAATGGCCATTACTAGATAGAAATATTCATTTATACATTTTTCTTCAGCGGAATGAACTGCTAACTTATCTAGCATATGTTTTGCACAGCGGATGACCTTCCAGCTGCAAGCCAGTACTGGGAAACACCCATAAACACTCATTCACACACATACACTAAGGACAATTTAGTTTATTCAATTCACCTATAGCGCATGTCTTTGTACTGTGGGGGAAACCGGAGCACCCGGAGGAAACCCACGTGAACACAGGGAGAACATGCAAACTCAGAACTAACAGAAATGTCAACTGACCCAGCTGGGACTCGAACCAGCGACCTTCTTGTTGTGAGGCGGCAGTGCTAACCTCTAAGCCATTGTGTTGCCCAGATAAAAAACAATTTTGATGAAAATGATGATGAGCCACTTCAAATGCTGAGTACGCTAACTAAATCTATTGTTATTAGATCCAGTCTCATTCTGCATGTACTAAAGCAGCTTGGGTTTGTAGACACAGAATTGATGTGATTTACTGGCCTTCCTGCAGTCCAGATTTGTGCCCTATTGAAAATGTATGGCTCTTCAGGAAATTGAGTTCAGCTTAGCATCTGAAGTTTTGTATCAAAGGGGACCTGTTTTGCGAAAATCACTTTTATAAAGGGTTTAAGCACAGTTGTGTGTCAACAGTCTGTGAATATAGCCAGCCTCTAATGGTAAAAAGTTTTTTGTTTTTTTTATCACACTTGATTAAAACAGTCTGCAGAAACATTTGGATTGACATTCTCCCTTCTCAATAGTGATGCTCTGCCTTCCCTTATTAGCATAAACAGCCCTGAGTAAGAAGCAGCTGTCCACCATTGGAGTTTTAAATTTGCTGAATGCTGACACATAGGTCTTTGTAGCTCTGCCCTCTTTTAAAAAAAACACAATCTTATTTAAATTTAAAGCAACAGTCACCAAAACGGCACAATTTGTGTCTAAGCCTGAAAGGGGCAGTTTCAAAGAGTTATAAAACATTATTTTGTGAAGGTTTGAGCTGAAACTTCACATACACACTCAAGGGACATCAGAGACGTCTTTTATTTTTAAAAAGGGGCATAATTGGTCCCCTTTAAGTAGTGCTGCACAAAATATTGCAAAATTACTGTTGTTATCTCTATAACAGTAATTGCAATATATGTATCGCAGACGTGTGATAATACCATTTATTTTCTATGCCAAGCATTTGTTTGTTACATGCATTGGTTGTTTATCTAAATTTGACCAGTCAGATGGGGCCTTACTATCTTCGCCTCGGCATGGTGGCTCAGTGGTTAGCACTGTCACCTCACGGCAAGAAGCTAGTTTGAGCCCTGGCTGGGTCAGTTGGCATTTCTGTGTGGAGTTTGCATGTTGTCCTTGTGTTTGCGTGAGTTTCCTTCGGGTGCTCCGGTTTCTCCCAAAGTCAAAAGACATGTGGTATAAGTGAATTGGGTAAACTAAACTGGCCATAGTGTATGAGTGTCAGGGCCGTGCACAGGGGGGTGGCCAGGTGGCTAGAGCCTCTGCCTTCATTGGCTGAGGTGCCCCTCTCAACCTGTACCTCCTCCCTCCCTCTCCAAAGTGTCCGTGCCTCCACCCCTGGCTGTTACTGCTTCGCTAAACAACCACTGATTCTATCAATCCACTCCCATGTTTTACCGCCCGCTCCGTAATCCGCAGCATCACTCTCACAATCTGTGTGCCCGCTCTCTATAAAATGGAGACAACAGTTCTTGTCTACAAGGTAGTAGTCCAGTTTGTGAACGGCCCTGATGAGTGTGTGTGTGAATGTGAGAGTGAATGGATGTTTCCCAGAACTGCCTTGTGGCTGGAAGGGCATCTGCTGCATAAAACATTTGCCCGAATAATTGGCGGTTCATTCCACTGCGGCAACTCCTTGTAAATAATGGACTAGGTCAAAGGAAAATAAATGAACGAATTAGTAAGAAATGTTATTACAATACTCAACATCTACATCGCATGTTTTCCCAGTGTCGAGCAGCCCTAGCATTTTGGCAGATGTTTTACTCATAAAACTTTTACAATCATCAATTTCCAGATGATTATTATTATTATTAAAAGAAAAGTGAATGTGGCACAATGTTTGTGGTATGTGACAACTTTTTTGGAATGTGTTGCAGTCATTTTACATGCAGTATAAGGCAAATTTGTTAATTTTCCAAAACACAATTAATTATTTTTACAAAGTATTTTTCAACACGCTGAAAACACTGGAAATGTTTTCTTTGTACTTTCAACAATTAAATAAAAGTTAGAGAAAAACAGCAAATTGCATATTCTTGATTTTATTGCACTTCAAAAAACATCCCAGCTGGAATTTGGGTGAATGCAAACAATAATGCATTAACACACATCCCTTTAAAATGATCATATAATTGTTTAACACAATTATTAAATATTGTGTTAAAATATAAAATGATCAAACTGTGCTTGTGTTTTGCATTTGATTGCTTCTGACTCAAACATTAAATCTGTCATAATTTACTCACCACTCACTTTGTTTAAGACCAATTTGAGGTTTTTCTTCTGTTGCACACACAAGAAAGTTGAAGAATGCCTTTTCCTATGCATTTTCCTACTACGGAAGTCAATGGATACCATCAACCGCAATTTTTCAAAATATCTTCTCTTGTGTTCAACCAAAGAAAGAAACTCAAAACGTTTTAAAACCAGATGAAGGAAAGCTAAATGTGAAGTAATTTTCATTTTAGGGTGAACTATCCTTTAACAGCAGCTTATTACTCCCAACTGCTGCTCACTCTTGGCTTAAAACTTTCAGATACATAAATCATTACATTACCGTAAAGATGATAAGAGTAATAAATAATAACCAATTTAATGTATGATTCCTGTGAGGGTGTTTCAGAGAGTGACCTATGTGTTTCTGAACATGAGCATCAGACGCACTCTGGCATAACTTCGCTGATGATTATGTTGCCCAGGCTCAGCATACATTATGCTGTGTGTGTGTGTGTGTGTGTGTTTGTGAGAGCTGCACATCAGAGCAGAGCTCAGTAATATCCACAACCAATCCAAATATAGACAATTATGGACCGTCTGATTTTAGAGCTAATTTAGTTTTTCTCAGTCACTTTGGTGCATTTCTCACAACACTATTTACATTTGCACAACAGTTAATGCATTTCACAAAACAATTAGTCATTTGTGCACATCATAGTAGATGTTTCTCATTCCTTTCAACAAATTTCAAATGCTTTTGGACATGCATCAATTGCTTTCATACAACTCTCTGCTGTTTTATAACATTATCATTTGCTTATGTCATGTCAGTCAAAATTAAGTAAACTTGTGGATGCTGAATAGTCATTCCAATAATAGTCCTTAATTCATTACTTGAGTCATTACATACAAAAATGTTGAACTATTTGTCAAAATCTGTCAAGCTAATTTTATTTCAAAATTTAAAAAAAAATCCTGAAAATATCTTCTAAATTGAACAATTTGATGAAAGATTTACAGACCTGTGTATGTTGTAGGTTCAGTTCCAATATGTACTGCAATATTGTATACAGTTGTGCACAGCTCTACCCAAAGGAAGTTTATGTTGTTGTAAATAAGAGTGTATTTATTCTTTTGCACAATGCTGTGAATAAGTCAGAATTGCAAAGAGCAAATTCATACATATTCAGTGTCTTGTACTCAGACACATCACTAAATGCAAAACTAAACTGTCATAATGAAAACATGACAAAGCCATTTGACTATCTTGTTAATAAACAATGGTGGCAGGACTTTTCATTTTGATGACAGTGACACTTTCATTGACACGAATACTTGCTTTTGAGGAATGAGCTATCCATTTTAAGCAAGTGACACGCTTTTGCAGGTAACCAACTAGATTTTGCAGTTTGTACTAATTGTTTTGAAAAATGCATCAACTGTTGTGCAAATGTAAATAGTGTTGTGAGTAATGCACCAAAGCGACTGAGAAAAACTGTATGTAGTAATACATTAGCAGAGGTGCCACGGTGGTGCTGTGGGTAGCACGATCGCCTCACAGCAATAAGGTTGCTGATTCGAGCCACAGCTGGGTCAGTTGGCATTTCTGTGTGGAGTTAATACAATAATAACAATAAAATAATGATTAAAGGCAAAACAAATGTTTTGGTTAATAAAAAAAGGTTTTAAAATGAACACTGTTCTCTTTAAATTCACCAGAGAGTGGGCCCTAAAGTAAAAGAATTGAGAATCCCTGGCTTATGTTCATTGAAAATTGTAATTTATGCTGTTTTTGGTAATATCTATTCATTTAACCTCCATGCTATTAATTAGATAAATGTTACGCTGCACAGTCCTAATAAATGAATAACAATGTGCTTTTTTCCTAGGTTATATGGCTCACCACAATGCTAGACAACTATCAGCAGCAGGCTCAGGGCAAGGGGATAGAGACTATTCTAAATGTGGCTCTGTCCAGGTACAACAGCAGATTTTTCTAGCCCTACGGCTACTCCGAGAGGACATGCAAAGTGTCATGGAACGACTAGACGTGGTTGAAAGTCTTGCAATGGCAAATGTAAGAAAATTAAGGGGGCTAATAATTCTGACTAACTGTGTGTTTGTGTGTGTACACACAATATACACA
>CAIGQZ010032280.1:8376192-8386722 GCA_903798205.1 Danio tinwini
GTCCTAGAATCGATTGTGAATATTTCAATGTGTTCCATTTATTTTTGGATAAAAATGGTTGTGTGTAATAATTTGTCAAAAACAATGTATTATATCCATACTCTTTGTTTTGAATATAAGTTAATTTGTATTCTTGTGCTTTGTGTTATTTTTTAAATAGTAAATTTGTCTTATTTTTAACATTTAAAAACCTTGTAAATGTGATCTTCCTCACAATGATGCATAACAGTCCTGGTGATCCTACTTAAAGGCTGCCAGATGTAGTCTACTGTACTTACAATAATAACAGTAATTCAAAACTTAATAATCATAAAATAAAAATACACTACAGTATTTAGAAAAAAATACACACTTAGATTGAGCATGAACCCTGTTAACTGTGATTATGAAGCAGCTTATTTTGCTGGTTTGCTTTGCAAATGGCTTCTAGATTCGTTTAGGCTCTAGGGGAGTGAATGTATGCATAAAACCTTTTTTCATTAGTTTCATTTTGTATATACTTTCATCTGGGGCAACTCATACTGTTGTCACCCTACAAAATTCCACATGTAAATAAATGACTATTTCATAGCACTGCTAAGGCCGTGAGCTGAGGAATACGCAGTGCTGGGAACTGTATTTTTACTCGTTTTCGACTACAATGTTGTAGTTTGCAGACCAAGAACAAGCATTCGGAAAAATGCTACCGCGTCGGCCTTATGTTTTGCTTCGCTTTCGTGCTTTTAATAAATGTGAAGCAGCTATGCTAACTTCCCTAGCACAACCCAATGCCCAAATGGCAAAACGTACTTCTATGGCTCAAACCTACGCGCTGTTTAATTAGAAAAGAGACAACGCACGAATGTTTTTTACACCTACTCAGCAGAATAGCGTTATTGTTTTTAAATCTTAACACTAGTACTTGATAGCTTGCCACTACATTTATCTGTCAAAAAATATCTGGCACTACAAGGGGGAATTCGGTTTATTGCAATCCCTATACATAAATAGACATTGTTTCGACCCCAAAAAAGGCTGTTAGTTTTTACAAGCTTGTTTGTGATCTCATTTATGCTAATCCTCAATCCATTTGCTAACCATTGCATCTGGTTAGCAAAACAAATAATGCTGTCTTTAGATTACAAGCAAGAAACAACCTAGTAATGTTTCATGTTTGGATGCATTATTTCACTTGTACAAGGGAAGCATATTTCGGTAATTATAAATCGCAACGTCACCACGACGGTATCTTTTATACGTTTGAATTGAGAAAATACACTTATGTTGAAAGAAGAACTACTTTATGCGTGAGGTGTGAGCAATCCTCAAAAGGGCGCAGGGTGTATAATGTTAGGATACAGATGCAAAATATCTAAGCACGACAGATAATATGGTAATTGTGCAGTTTTTAAAATTCAAAATGGCTTCAACATAGTTTACCGTGTTACTTGTTTGTAAATCAGTGAATGTTTATTATGTTATAGAATGAGGCGGATGTTTCTACCCGCTTCGGCTACGCTTGGTAGTGTCCGCTGGAGTGGCCGGGACAGCTTTCTTTTTGATTGACAATGAAAACCACCAATCATAATGCTTTGATTGGCCAGAAGACGGACAAAAAACTTTGTATCCAATGAAAATGATTGGTGGGTGTATCCCGGTCGGGGCAGAAAACTATTGCTGAATTGTGGGTAATGGAGGTTTCGCGGCAGAGATGTGGTCGTGCGCAATGCTTCAAGGGACTCCAAGTCCCACAAAGCACGAGAAAACTGTAGGGCTGGCCGCATGCGCTTTTACGTCGGGGGAGGCAATAAATTCACGAGCTCCACTCCTCTCGGTAGCAGAAGCGAATTGGAGTTTGACTTGGAGGGAGATGCTCTTGTATTCGTTGAGACAGCGTTAATAGTAGAGGGAACGTAAATAGTTAAAATCAACAGTATCATATAGCATAACAACTCAAACACGAGATTTGAGTTAAACGGTAAGTTAACTGAAATATAAGTTGTGCGTGTTTGTTAATGTTGTTTTATATGTTCAAATCGTGCACTTCTTGAGTAAACACTGACTTTTTCTCTCTTGGGTGTTTTGTGTGTTGTTTAAAATAATCGTGTTCATAAAGTTATTTTTTTCATATCACAGTTTAACATGCGATTGTGTTCCCATCTGACTGATCAGAAACTTGTATCTCCTTCAGGTGGGAGTGTGCAGTTATGGAGCTTATTAAAGAAGAAATTGCACCGGAGGATGACAGCAGGGGGCGGCAGAGAGATTGTCGGACTAGTGTTGTCTCCTCGAAACAAGTGCAAAGAAATCAGTTAGAGATCTGTCCTGGTTTGGTGTCAGATGTGCATCCGATGTGTCTGGATCAGAGTGATCCTGAGCCCAGGACTGGTGATGCAGCAAGTGACGACGGGTTTCCTGCGGACAAAACGAGTAGTAAGAGAGACTCTGATTGTGCGGCAGTAAACACCGATGGGTTGTCTGATGGCCGCCAGGGCAAGAAGAAACACAGACGGCGACCCTCCAAGAAGAAACGCCGCTGGAAGCCTTATTTTAAACTGACCTGGGAGGAAAAAAAAGAGCTGGATGAACGCGAGACCGCGCGGGCATCTCGAGTGCGCGCCGAAATGTTCGCTAAAGGTCTCCCCGTCGCCCCGTACAACACCACCCAGTTCCTAATGGAGGAGCACGATCGTGAAGAACCCGATCTCAACACGGAGCTGGGAGCTCGAAAATCCGGGGCTATCCGCTCCGATGACACGGCCAGCGAGGACGAGAATTTCGAGGCAGAAGAGGACGAGGAGGAGGAAGGCGGTGGAGGTAGCGACGGTATGGGAAGACCCGGACAAGCAGGCGGGGAGTTTTTGCAGAAGGACTTCTCTGAGACCTATGAAAGGTACCACGTAGAGGCACTTCAGAATATGTCTAAACAGGAACTAGTTCGGGAATACCTGGAGCTGGAAAAGTGCATGTCGCGGTTAGAGGAAGAGAACAACTGGCTCCGCCACGTCCGGAGAAACCCCGAGTCTCCTGCTGACGGCACTGGGTCCCAGCGCGTGCGAGAACTGGAGATTGAAGTGGAGAGACTGAGGGCCGAGAATAACGAATTATTACTCAAAACGCCCGCAAGTAAGGAGCCAGAACTCAATCAGTCTCAGCCGAGCTGAACCGTTTTTCCATTTTCCGTTTTTACACGGAAATTGTCACTGTTTATCTGTAAATGTCATGTCTGTGGTAATAATACTCTCTCGGCCTTTGCCAATTTTTTTTTTCTTTTCAGACAAAACTATTCTCGTGCGGCCCATAATTTTTGGTCAGTCGACTTAAATATACGTTAGTAAGTTGTACAATTGAACTGTTAAAACGAATAACCTGCTTTCCTCTTGTAAGGATTAAAAACGGTCAAAACTGAGCACTTTTTGTTGTTGTTGCGCCAGTTTTTGCCTTAGTCACAAGTACATCTCCGCTAACTTATGGTGTTTTGTTACCTTGCCATAACTGAATGTTTGAAAGCGCCTTTCACTCCGAAACAAATATAGCGTTTCAGATTCATATCTGATGGCGTACATGCTACAGTGTGTTAATGCATGGAAATATATTGTTGTAAACGGTGCAAAACCGTTAATGTTGTTTTGCCCAAATATATTGTTAATTAAATTAATTTCATATTTTAATTCTAATGTTACGCATCTATTCCATTGCTTGTCAGTGTTTACAAAGTCTTTATCATTTTATATATATATTCTTCTGACACACCCATGCCCAATAGCAACTATCTTGAAATATGCATACATTTGCCAAATTTTGGACATTAATACACAATTTTAAACAAAGTATCAATACATGAAATTTTAACTTGTACTATAGCCAGTCAGAATGTGAATGTGCCATTTATGTGCGATAGATAAATAACCACACATGACAAAAAATCCATGTAATGTCAATTCAATTAGAACCACTTGTTGATGAACAGTAAGTCTCATATCTAATACAATACTTAATATTACTGCACATAAATCCTATTTGCATAGTCAATATCACTGAAATTAATAAAACAGGACTAATATAAATTTACATGCCTTTACATAAGTAAATAGACTCAATGATGGGCTAAACATCTGCAGAATTTTATTCAAGCAGAGATCAAGTGTGGCCTTATAGCTCTGGAGAAGCTTGTTCTTTTAAGGTATAGTTCAACCAAATATGAAAAATGTACTCTCCTCAAGTGTTTACAATTCTTCTGCTGAACACTGAAGAAAGCTACAAACCTGTAATTACTGACTTGAATAGTAGAAACCAATACAATGGAAGTCATTAGTTACACGTTTCTTTTTTCAGAATATTATATTTTTGTGTTCAACAGAAGAAAGTCAAACTGGTTTGAAACAAGTGGAGGATGAGTAAATGAGACAATTTTCAGTTTTGGGAGAGCTCTGCCTTTAAGTTAAAATTAGCAAATGCTGTAAAGGAAAGCAGTGTCACAAAGGTTAACATCACATGTTCATTAACCAAATCCTTTTAATATGGCACAGGCTTTTCCACAGAATCATTCTTTAACAGCACAAAGGTTTATAAAAAACACAAAATAACAGTTAAAATTAGAAGTGGATCAAATAAAGTCTTTAATTATTATTTTTTTAAGTCAAGAATGGGTGTTGAGACTACTTTGATGAAAGGGTTTGATCCATTTCAAATGTTGACTGCTATATACAGTTGAAGTCAGAATTATTATCCCCCCTGAATTATTAGCCCCTGTTTATTTATTTTTTTCCCAATTTCTGTTTAACAGATTTTTTTTTTAACATTTCCAAACATAATAGTTTTAATTAATTATTTATAATAACTGATTTATTTTATCTTTGCCATGATGACCGTAAATAATATTTGACTAGATATTTTTAAGACACTTCTATACAGCTTAAAGTGACATTTAAAGGCTTAACTAGGTAAATTAGGTTAACTAGGCAGGTTAGGGTAATTAGGCGAGTTATTGTATAATGATGGTTTGTTCTGTAGACAATCACAAAAAAAAGTTAATTGTTAAAATAATGTTGACCTTAAAATGGTTCTTAAAATTATAAACTGCTTTTTTTTTCTAGCCGAAATAAAACCAATGAGACTTTTTCTGAAAGAAAAAATATTATCAGACATACTGTGAACATTTCCTTGCTCTGTTAGACCTCTTTTGGGTAATAATAAAATTAAATATCAAAAGGGGGCCAATAATTCTGACTTAAACTGTGTGTGTGTGTCTGTGTGTGTACACAGCACTTATTTAATTAAAGGTTTGTACATTTGTTACAACAGTAGGTATTCACAATCATAAAACAGGTTCATAGTTTAAGAAGGTTCATCTGAGCTATCTCAGTGACACATGCCAAGTAGGCAGTAGAGGACGAAGCACAGTGAATTGGTATTTCATGACAACATCTATAGCATCTCAAAAGACATCTATATATATATATATATATTTTTTTTTTAAATTAAACTAATGGAAATGTATAGCAATGGAAAATGGGTGCAGGTCAGGTATTTATTTATTTTTAAACACCTCCAGACCACAATCTCTTTTGAACGCAGTATAATATCTTTATGAGTATGTGTTAAACATTTTATTAGTTTTCTTTTTGAGAGACCTGCTTTAACCTACAGCAGTGTGACATTTGACCCTCTAGTACACAGTGTCAAACTCAGTTACTGGAGGGCCACAGCTCTGCACAGTTTAGTTCCAGCCCTAATTAAACACACCTGATCAAACTAATTGAGTACTTTAAGCTTGTTTGAAAGCTACAGGTAAAACTGCGGTCACACTGGACTTTTCTCCCCATAGACTTCTATTCATACCCACGTGAATGCGTCAGACTGGAAACACAGGGTCATGCGTCAAGTTTCGCAGTTAGCTGCGGTGCAAAATTTAAGCTTGGTGAACTCTGACCTGCGAAATCGCATCACTTGACTGCGTGAGACCAATCCAGGATCAAAACATGACCTCTCTGAACTGCAATTTAAAACGGAGCAATCGCTCGCTTTTTTTAATGCCTAATCATCTTGTTTAATCCCGCCCCTTTTCGCAGCACCGTGCGACAGAATTTCGCAAGCTCAAACTCTAGTGTGACCGCAGCTTCATGCCGTGGTCACACTGCAGTTTGAGCATGCAAACTTGTCGTCATACGGCGCTGCGAAAAGAGGCAGGATTAGAAAAGATGATTAGACAAAAAAAAAATGAGCAGTTGCTCTATATTTAAAATTTCTGTACAGAAAGGTCATGATTTTCTATTGCTTTCACACAGTCACATTCGTAGATCAGAGTTCACCAAGCTTGAACCTTGCAACGCAGTAAACCGCGAAAGCTGTCACATGAGCTTGCTTTTCCTGTCTACCACATTCACATTTGTATGAATGGAAGTCTATGGGGCGAAAAGTGTAGTGTGACTGTGGCTTAGTGTTGAAGCAGGATTGGAACTGAACTGTGCAGGGCAGCAGCCCTTCGGGAACTAAGTTTGACATCCCTACTCTAGTTGTTAATAAAATGGCATGGGTTACAAGTTACTTTGGTAGACACCTGAACATTCAGAACAACACCACCACATAATATGAAGTAGCCTATATTATATACTACAACTGAATCCACACTGTTACATGCAAGTTGTTTTAAAACCTGTTTTTGTCACCAACAGTTGAGAGTTATATATACACATACATAGTTCAAGTCAGACTATTAGCATTCTTGTTCAATTTTAATTATTTGATAGTTTTTCCCAAGTCTTGTTTAACACATTTCTAAACATAATAGTTTTATTAAGTAATTTCTAATAACTGATTTCTTTTATCTTTGCCATGATGACAGTACATAATATTTTACTTGATATTTTTCATGATACTAGTATTCAGCTTAAAGTGCAAATTAATGGCTTGGCTAATTAGGTTAACTTGGCAAGTTAGGCAAGTCATTGTATAACAATGGTTTATTCTGTAGCCGATCGAAAACAATATTGCTTAAGGGGGCTAATAATATTGATGTTAAAATGATTTTTATTTTTTTAAAGGAGCACTAAAGGACTGGAATAATTTTCATTAAATTTATTTAAATTATAAAACAATAATAAAATAAAAAATATCTATATTGAACATTCTTCAGAATAGCTTATTTTGTGTTCAACAGAAGAAAGAACACACAAGCCCAGGAAGAGGAACTTTTTTAGTTGTCAATCCAGCTATGAGATTTTCAGCAAAAACTCCTCAAGAAGAACATGGTGACAGCAATAGGTCATATGGAAGAAAGTAAGCCTGCACTAAAGAAAAGCAGATGGACACAACTACGCTGAAGGCTGTGTTAATAAAGAGCAGCATATGTGTAGAGAAGAATGACATGATTTACTCAAGAGGACAAAGGTTAATTCAGGGATCACTGATATGGTCAAAAACATTAATAAATAAAAATGAGCTAGAAAAATAAAATAAATCAGGAACACTATCCTTAGCTTACCAGACTGTCTGCACTTCATCCCTTATATGGCAGAATCATTGTTTGGAAGATTCTCACATATTGTCTCTATTTTGTGTGAGACTGTGTAGGATATTTCAGGGCTGTGATGTATTAGAGTAGTTGGAGAGTTGGAAGAAATGGTTGGCTGTGATGATGGTCTCATCCCCGATAACTGTTGCCTGAATACAGACAGGTAAAACTGAATATGACCCATTTGATGCTTCTCATAAACCTCACCCTGTTCTATCTGCAGAATAGAATGATGTTCCTCCCAAGCCTCCTCTTTTTCTGTTTTTGTCTTCATCCACCTGTCCTGGTTTTACCCCCATCTTGCTGACCTTCTCATTTTTTTCTGATTTTCAAGATGGGTGTCTGTGTTTCATCACTCTTTACAACAGGACAGGTGCTTTGGTGTTTTTTTTCTCTTCCAGGTTATGCTGATATGCTGGACAGGGAAAGGAAGTCCTTGGCACTAAGATCTTTCTTGGAAGTTCCCTGTGATGAAAGAAGTTACATTTAAGTGTGGGGAAAAAAAAACAAGATTATAAGATTGAAAGATTAAAACAAAAGTTCAAAAGTGAAGTTTTATGAACTAATTTCGAGAGGAGCACGTGATATGATTGAGCACAACTAGCTTTTCATCTATAATTAGTAATAATCCAATCAGATTGATCCAAGCTTACAATAAATGGAAAGATTTTTCATTCTGGAAGAATCCCCCTTTCCACCCCATCTCCTCCTTTTTCTCCCTTTTCTAAGGGACCTACCTGATCTCGGACCCCCTCATATCGGGGCGGGAACCTTGGGCTCAATTATTTCCGAACTCAGGGTTCTCTCCCGGGACAGCATGCCAAACCTGCTATTAATGCCAAGCATATCTAAGTAGGAACTCTTGAAATGGGCTTTTTGATAGAAGATACATTTTAGCCTTTTCTGTTAACCTTTCAAAAACAGTTCTGAAAGGTTAATTTACGTTTTTGTTTTATGTCCCTTGTCTTCTTGAACAGATAAATATTAAGTCTGTTTAAATAAAACAAGCAGGTGGTTTTGCTAATATACACACCTCAAAACATATTCATACACTGTGCATATGTTATGTTGTAACACTGTTTCTTTGTATTAAGAAATCATGGGCATCAGCACTGCACCAAAAAATGTCAGAAAGCCCACATGAAAAAAATATTATAGACGTTTTTAGTAAATACTATAGTGTTTTTGAACCATACTAAGTGTATTGCACTTTATGCAGTATAACCCTTTGTTGATGAATGCTACAGCATACAGAGATCTGATAAACTGTAATAAATACTGCAGTATACTTTAGTTTTTACTACAGCAAACTTGTGTATTGTAGTTGTAGAAATGTTGGTTGTGTTACGATAGCAACTATAGGACCACCACAACAAATTAATTGAAGTAGTTTACTATCCCTGCTGAAAAATTTTATTTAAACCAGCCTAAGCTGATTGGCTGGTTTTAGCTGGTCAACGAGCCTGGTTTTAGAGGGGTTTTTGCCATTTCCAGCCTGGTCTTAGCTGGTCAGGCTGGAAAATGACCAGCTAAATCCATCTTGACCTTTTGGCTGGACTCCCAGCCTGGCTAGGCTGGTCAAGCTAGTTTTAGCTGGTCATCTCCCAGCCTGACAAACTAAGACAAGACTGGAAATGGCCAAAACCCCTCTAAAACCAGGCTGGTCGACCAGCTAAAACCAGCCAACCTTCCTAGGCTGGTTTAAGCTGGACTTTTCAACAGGGATAGTATGGTTAAAAATACTCTAGTATTTGCTATTAATTAATTGTACTAGTGTGTTGTTGAGTAGAGGCCAAAATATTAGAAAGCAAGTATTTTCACCAGCTAAAATTATTTGAAGTCGATTATTTCTATCTTTTAGCATAGTGTTATTGGGAGATATCAGTTTACATTTCCATTTGCTAACAATTGTAATGATGCATGCATGCGGGGTGTTGGGGTTGTTTGCAAAATGAATCTGACAGCAGCTAATGCGACATCTCCAACACACTTCAAGCAACCTGCCTGAAAATCTTGAGGACTGAAAATGTCTAGATTCATGTAAAATGCTGTAAAAATGACGTTGCTTACAAAAATAATTAAATACATTTTCTTTATTAGTGAACTTGTATTTACTACAGCATTTCGTTGGCATCATCAATGTTTTTTTTTTCCTTTCATTATTAGTTGTGTCTGTCTTCCACAAAAAAAGGCTGCACCCCATTGCCAAACTGAACACAATAAACGTTTGTTTAAAATGATTTAGATTAAATATCCGAAACATTGCTTAATGGTTATTATAAAACCATTATTATTATTATGCTACTGTATATAGTGTAGTTATGTTATTATGTTATTATATTATTGTACTATTCACTACACACTATTTATTGTTTCTATATTCTGCTCTATTATAATTATCTGCTTATATAATTATAATTTGTAGTAATTCCACTACTATTATAATATTAGTATTATTCATACTCTAATTAAAGTAAATGCAAACTTTTATTTTGGATGTGATTAATCGGGAAGTTGAATATAGACAATATTTTGGACAATATTAAACAAAACTGTTTTATAAAAAGCAGCATCTCTTGCCAGCACATTAAGGTCATTATGTTTGGTTTTGTTTCAGGGTTTTTTTCAGGGCAGAAAAAAAGTATTTCTGTCGTTTCATAACATTAAAGTTTAACAGTATTTCACAAGTGCTATATACATTGTTTTTCATGTCTTTCTAGGCTTTCAAAGTGAAAAGTACTATCAATGAAGAAAATTCTTGCTTTATTTGAAACATTTTAAATTGTAAATTGTAAATTTATTGTAACAATATGAGGGTGACATATTGTTGACAGAATTTTCAATTTTGGGAAACTTACCCTATAACTTTAGCTTGCTTTGTTAATTGAGAAAATGTAGTGGATTTTTTGCATTATTTATCATATCGTCCCCTTAGAATTATAAGGTTCTATCTGCGTTTTGAAAGATTTTGAGATATTGAGCTTTAAAGTTTTTGCATTCCATAGTAAACAGTGTGTGTAACATTAGGTTTTTTTTTT
>CAIGQZ010032280.1:8387122-8398437 GCA_903798205.1 Danio tinwini
ATATATATATATATATATATATTAAAAACTGTCAAATGTTAGTGAAATCTTATATTGTTGTAATTACCATAGGCTAAAAGATGGAGCCATTTTGAAAGGTGTAAAAAAATCACACAATGACTTGCCAGTTTTGGGGAAAACACGACACAGAGGGGTTAGTTGTAACAGGGTGTTACAAAAAAGCCACACATTGTTGGACACCAATTAAACTAACCAAATGTTTTTATTTTATTTTGAGTGTAATGTTGAGAACTTTTTATATAAAAAAAGTTTTTAATAGAAAATATTTTTTAATAGAAAAAAATAATTATATTGATAATAATACAATTAAACGCATTGTATAATGAAAGATTATAATGCAAATAAATCCAAATGTGTTTATCCAATAGATAAATAAATAAGCTATGCTACCTAGGATAAAAATAATTGAGTTAAGTACTGAGGAAAAATACTATTTAAAGTAAACTGAATTTAAATTAATTGTGTGAAATCACCACAGGTGGGGAAAATAGTAACAATTACTCCTGGCACTTTTGGCAATACTGCACAGAAACCATAGATCAGGCGGTCATTCAGTGCTCATTTGTAGGAGAGGCTTGTGTGTTGCTGGTAAAAAAAAATCGAACCCATTATTTGTTCAAAACCAAAAATTGTTACTTTGTGCCCCGCTCTCCCCTACACTACTATTTAAACCGTGGGGGTCAGTAAAATATAATGGTATGGTATAGCTATGACAGAACATTGTCACAACGTGAAGAAAAGTGGCCAATAAACCTTTTATGTGCTTTATTTTCTAATGGACCGGAATCAAATATTAGGCTTACACTATACTTACCACACCTAAAGGTTTTGTTTGGATGTTTTTCAAATCATTTGTCATGTTTTTGTCTTTTAATGCTCCTTGTCAAAGAGCATAGACGGATTTCTGTTGCTATTTAGGTAGCAGCCACTAGATGGCGCTTTAGTAACGCCGCGACCCTTTTTCATAATGACGTCACTAACTTCCGTCTTGGTCTTTCCGCAAAGAGATACTTATCGGGAAAATCAACAAACTGAAAAAAATGAACATTGCATTTTGTAATTTAAGACAGATTTTGTAATTTTAAGGTAATCTAACACAGATTTAAAATGCAGTCTAAGTGTTACTTTTGCAATTGTAAATACATGTTAAATACATTAATTTCACTTTCTATAGACACTTCTGGGTCCATCACTGCACGCACACACGCGCACACACACACACACGCACGCACGCACGCACGCACACACACACACACACACACACACACACACAGACACGCGCACACGCACACGCACACACACACACACACAGTTGTATTTATTACTCTTCAGGTGTCAAAAAAGTCTTTGGCATTTAAAATGTGAAGCACCCATGCTAGTTGCAATCTTTATTTGACAAATAGCCTACATACCAACTTCATCTGCAGTAAAGACAGCAACATAAATCAATACAACTTCAGCGCTCCATTTTAAAGTGCCATTTTCTTGGTTCAAGCTAAAATCTCGCTGATCGGTAAGTTAGTTTGAGATGCCAGATATCTCTCTTTAAACGCAGACAACAGGAAATAGCCGTTATCATAACATAACTGTATCTATAAACTAGTGACTAGATAAATTCTCTATTGTTGTGTAGGTGGAAGTATACACTGAGTCAAACCAGACACTTCATGACATCACATGAAAAGGGTCTATTGGACAACAGCACATTTAGACAGACAAAATGACAATGCAAAACGAAGTCAAAAACGAAATAAAAAACTTAATTCCTTCATTTAACTGCAGCTCCTAGCCACAAAACCACAATAATGACATGGTCTTGACACAAAATTAGAATAAGCTTAATAAATTCACTTGCTGTATTGATTTTTGATACATACATATGAAGAGTTCAAAAACATTGTTTTTAATAAATTGAGGGTTTTTTTGTAATTCAACACTGTAAAAACATGATTTTTAGAAATGACAAAATAATCCAGTTTTAGTCATTTTCATAAATACTTTTTTGCTATCATACGTAACAAATAACATGATATAAGAATATCAAGCATTTTATGTTAAATATTTAACAAAAACCAAGTTTGAGTATTTGGCAACACTGATGCCATCTTCTCATTGTAATGTTGTGGTGTGTGTTTTTCTGAGGTTCTAATGGTCCATTAGTCGAACCGTTAGTCATCCTGATTAATTTAAAGTAACGTCAAGTACAGGTGTAGCACGGTGGCTCAGTGGTACCCACTGATCTTACTGCACCCAACACGCTCTGAACTGGGATCAAACCAGCAACTTTCCGCATAGGAGGTGGTTGCTCTAACAAGAAGGCTAAAGACGACGGCCTCAATCGCCTGTCACTAGAGCACCTTTAGAGGTCAGAGGAGTGAGGTTTACCTGCACAGCACTTCACTAGCTGACCTCTGCTTCACTTACCCCCCTAAACCTCATTCCCATCCTGGACAAGCCCCCATGTGTAACCCACCGGTCCTACTGCACCCAACCTGGTCTGAGCTGGGATCGAACTGGCGATTCTTTGCATGGGAGTCGGTTGCTCTAAAAGGAGGCTAAAGACCATGGCCTCTACCGTCTGTCGATAGAGCACCTTTTGAGATCAGAGGAGTGAGGTTTACCTGCAAAGGAGGTGCTAGCACTTTGCTAGCAGGCCTTTATTACACTCACCCCCCTAAACCTTACTCCCATCCTGGTTGAGCCCCCACATGTAACCCACCGGTCCTACTGCACCCAGCCTGCTCTAAGCTGGGATTGAACTGGCAACTTTCCGCATGGGAGTCGGTTGCTCTAACAAGGAGGCTAAAGACCGTCTTTAGCGTCTTTAGCTAGAGCACCTTTAGAGGTCAGAGAAGTGAGGTTTGCCTGCACAGCACTTCACTAGCTGGCCTCTGCTACATTGGCACTGTCATCACTCATAAGAAGGTCGCTGGTTCGAGTCCTGGCTGGGCCAGTTGGCATTTCTGTGTGGAGTTTGCATGTTCTCCCTGTGTTCACGGAAGTTCCCTCAAAGACATGCGGTATAAGTGCATTGAACTAACAAAAATTGGCCATAGTGTGCATGAATGAGAGAAAACTTCAATATTAAAGTTGACTAAACTTAAACCATGTCTATTTCACTTGAATTATAAAGTCCTATCTACATCATGGTTAATTACAACAGTTTATCTATTTAAGTTAGCTAAACTTAGACCACGTCTATTACACTTGTATTGTCAAGTCCTGTCAACTTTAACCTGAGTTAAGACAACTTCACTATTTCAGTGAAGTAAACTTTTAAGGCAGCACAAACTGTTATTTTTAATAGTGTAGACTTGTAAGTGTAAACAATGTCCAATTGGCTAATGTGCATGCAGTTGAAGGAACACGCATTTATTGACTCATTAACACTTATTTACTGATTTATTTTTTTTATACTGATTGTCCAAGTATGTCGAGTACAGTACGAACCTTATTCTTCTCTGAATGATCCGCAACTGTTTTTAGATGACCGATAAGAAACTTTAGTGTGTGGTAGTTGTGATCCGGCAGGTCACGTATCTAAAAGACAACATAGCTAATGACATGACTACATTTTTTTAAGTAACCACAGAAGTAACTGTATTTAGTGCATGATGGTACATACAAGTTTCCTCATGGTCTTCAAGCGATCCCCTGCATCCTCTAAACGGTTGGCATCAATGAAGTCATTATATTTATCTATAGGCAGAGGGCAGCAGTGAGCTTTGATTAAATCTGACACAAAGCAAAAGCTTTATTTAAATGAGTTTAAAAGGAAGCCGAGCTGAACTTACTATCTGTAAAAAGAGGTTCTGGAAGCTGTCTGAGGAAGGACTTTAGAAGACTGCTGATGACATTCAGATCTTTCCATCTCTGAAAACAAACAGTTTTAATACTTGTCTGAACCCTTCAGATTCTTTTTCTTTCTACTCTCTCACCTCACCTCCTCTGCAGTGTCTATATCCATGCCTTTGTTGAGCTGTTCCTGAAGAGAAGACACCATGACATTGTTCCCCGGCACTCTGTATATGCCAGTATATTCCAAACCCATCTCTTCCACCAGACTACAACAAGTCTCCACAATCTGTGGAACAAACTACAAAAACAAAAACGTAACAATATACTGTATGATGTGTTGATTCTTTTTCAATTATCTCGAAGCCACTTCAGTTCTCAATTGTATTTAATTATTAAGTTTTATTTGTTTTATTACAAGGCATAAAATGTAGAAAATTAGGCAAAGAAGGAGACAAGGGTGCAATATTGTGCAACCACATGAGAACTATTGCCAACCGCTGTACCACAAAGTTGGTTTAGAAAAATGCTTTCACAAAAAAAAAAAAAAAACGTGACAAGACCTGAAGACATTTCCTATAGTGCAGTTAATGAAAATTGGAACAAATTCACAATTCTAACTGACCTTATTACTAGCAGCAGGCAGGCAGTCCTCCAGTCTTACCCCAAAAGTTTTTGGACTCATTTTCTTTCCCTTTTTTATGATGTTAATACCCCATGCAGCCCTAATACTCTCATCTGTTAGAGTTGGAGAAAGAGATGAGACAAATAACTAGGGGAAGTGGGTAAAGGAAAACATTTTTTTGTATCAAAGCTTGTTTGTTGTAGTTCAGAAAGTTCACCTTTCCCTGGGGCTCGGTTTACACCAGATGTGTTTTCAGTTTTAGAGAGAAAGAAAGGTGGCTTCATTTGATGAATCTTAGGAGAAGTGTCTGGCTTGTTGCCTGTTGGACTGCAAAATGAAAGAGGGAAGATTACCTTACATGTTATTTTAGAAGTACCATTAAATTAGCAAGAGAAATCACCTCTGTTTCCTATAATCATTCAGCTTTTTACTGATGAGAACCTGTCTGGAGAAGCAAAGTTCCTGTAAGGGTGTCAAATGTTGTACAAAAATAAGTTATTTTCAATTATATACAATTATATTGCATATTTACATTTTCTTTTTTAGTAGCTACATTCTCAAATTTAACACTAAAACTTTGTAAATAAAATTAACTGTTTATAGCTATTTTTACATTTCAAATTGCAGTTTTAAAAAAAGTCATTATTTTGGCACCTTGTAGCCTGGTTCACATTCATTCATTCATTCATTCATTCATTCATTCATTCATTCATGCATTTAACAAACCTCATTTTCGGTCTTGCTTTTCTCTCTGATGACTCTAATCCACATCAGCATGTCATCTCTGTCTTCTGCCTGTAGAAGGTACTCACAGAAGTCCTGAGTCATCAGCCGAAAAGTGTGTTTACGCTTTGTCTCGCTGTATGCAATGTCAATCAAGCAGCCTTGAATGCTGATTGTTAGCATATCCTCCTCTTGCCTTCCTGCCCTAGCTGCATGAAGCACTGCCTCACGCTTACCCTTGTAGAGGAACAGTAAACTAGAGTGCAGCACAGAAAATACTCTTTTCCACTGCCGCATTCCACTGCCCACTTTCTGGAGATGATACAGAAACATGATAGTACACAGAGGTACTTGTAAATACTTCAAATGTAATTAAATGTGTAATTAAACAGATTAATGAACTAATGTCAAACCTTCCGCTTCTCATTGAGAATCTGTTTATAATGCAGCCAGCCTTCTTTTCTGATGTCTGTGAGAGTGATGTTTCCCAGTTCAGAAGTAGAGTGGCGTTTAGATTGTACTTCTTCTGCCACTTTAAGACTCTCTAGAGACTGAAAATAAAATGTTACCAGACAGACACTTAATGGGTGAAGAATTAATGCAATTGGGGGCTGGATACTCACATCATCTGTAAAAAAGCTTTTGACTCGTCTTGGCAATTTCCTGTAAAACAAATAAACAACAACAACAACAACAAAAAAATACAATTTAAAACTTCTTGTAAGGTTAAAAAAACTAACTAAGGTTGGTGGAAAACTTATTATATACAACTAAATTATAGCTAAATTACTCTCAACTGAATCAAAACTGTGTTAAAACACTCTAAAAAAACTAAAATAGTCATCTGCTTTTTTAATAAAGTAGATTCGCTTCGAGAAAAAGGGAGAATGAGAGCATAAATACTGCACACTATGAATACTGTAAATGTCATAATGTTGAGAACCTGAATAACCTTATGAAGAGAAGGTACATCAAACTGCATATATGTGCAGTGGTTGTTTCAAAGATCAGTGATGTGAAACATCTGGGTATAGATGTAACAATACACTCCATGTTGGCGGAAAATGAATGAAAATATGTAATGATATATAAGTTTGTTGAGATGTTAATTGCTGCAAGTCAGAAAGTTATAGATAGCTATAAAATGTACTAAACTTAGTGGCAAGCGGAAGAAAAATAATGGCAAATGTATTTTGAAACAAAACAAAAAATGCTGAAATGAAGAAAGCAAAATAAAATACACTGCTTGCTTGCTTTGTTTTTTCAGGGCTTACATTTTTGAAAGCTGCAGTTCAGCATGATGGTTCATAGAACAGGTAAATGTTTCAAATGGAATTATTTTACATACTGTGTGTAGATGGCTTGGTGGATAGCATGGTTGCCTCAAAGTGAAAAGGTCTCTAGATTTGAGTTCAGATCAATGGAAAAGTGTGTGGGTGTTTCCCAGCACTGTGGGTTGAATATAGTGCACTCTAGGTTTTGGGATGTGGCAAGAAGTGTATTCCACCAGTAAATTGTGCCCCAGTAATTGGCAATTCATTGCATTAGTGTTGTCATGATACTGAAATTCGATACCAAACAATACTGAAATTTTAAAAACGATTGGCCGTGAAGGTCATCAGTTTACCGAACTCACAGCTGTTTACAGACACTGGAGCATTTTAAAGCCGTGAAGATTAGCTGGTTTGTTTATAAACTGACATATGAGCAATCTGCTAATGAATCGACTGATATTCGCAGCTTTAAAACGCTTAAGTGCCTGGTATCTGTGGTTACATGAAACAGTGTTTGAAACAGTTCATCTGATCTGTATACAACCATGTTGAATTACAGTGTGCAAAAAATACAATCCCTGAAAATATGCAAGAGCTGTTAATAATGCAAAGTAATGTTTCGTTTTCTGTAATTCAGCCTATTTTAATCTACAAGAAATGTGTCAGTACTTTCTTGCATACATGTTAGATGTTAATTTTGAGTATGCACTTATATCATAATACTGAATAGTAATACATATTATCGATACATAATGATATTGTGTATAATGTGAGCATCAGGAAACCATGGTCATCTGTACTCACACTGTAGCAAACAGCTATACTGAATGCACAATTTAACAGTAATGGTCTTGACTTGTATGTTTCCCGTTTAGAATGGTAACATCCAGCTCAACTTAATATTTTATTTTAATGTAAAAAAGCACATAATTATTGACAAAAAGATTAATTATTTCATAAAGAAAAACTTCTGCCAGTGGTTAATAAAACAACAACAACAACAACAACAACAACAACAACAACAATAATAATAATAATAATAATAATAATAATAATAACAATTATTATTATTATCATAGTCTATGACTGCATGTCTTAGTCAATATATAAACAATAGTGTAAAAATATGCTAAAATGAATTTAAATATTTTATTACATAAAAAACCCTCCTCTACATGCTGGAGTCAGCATAAATTTGTGTTTCCACAGGGTTTCTTTACTTGCTACTATACTATTATTTACTAAAGCACATAATAAACCTTCTTAAAACATTTATATGAACCACTTATATGAAGACATTGTTATTTGTATTATTCATTTTTTTGTTTTGGGATTTATATTAAAATTTCTATTTAGTTTTTTAGATAATGGGAAAAGTTTTGTTTCAAAAATGAAAAAACACTTTTTATCATTTATAATTTGTCTTAAATCTCATTGTTGCTGATCATATAACTTTCACCTCCTTAAATTATTGTTAAAGCTGTTTTTTTTAGACTTTTTATTATTATTATCGTTGTTGTCAGCGTGAGTGTATTGTAGTTATCGCATTATCTGTCCATCTCTTGATCTTTTATTATTATTATTACTATTATCATTCTTATCACTATTATTATCATTATATTATTATTAATAATTTATCATATTGTTAGTTAAATTCGTTTTAATATTATTCTTTACTTTTGGTTTTTATTATTTGTATATTATCATTATTATAGTAATGTTTCTTTTTCTTATTATTCTCATTGTTTTGTTTGCAGCACTTTATTTTTCTACTTTTCTTTTCTTCCACTCTTCCCCTTCCTATTTCTTCTCCTTTTAATCTACTTATTATTATTATTATTTAGAATTTTTGTCCTCTTCCGGATTTCCCAACATCCCCTCACCTCCTCACTATTATCATTAATAGTATTACTTTTACTTTTGTTACCATTATTATTATTATCACTATTCTGACTTGTCCTCCGGTTATCTCCTCATTATCATGATTTCAAGTATTTCTACCATTGTCATTATTCAGGTTGCTGTAGTTGTTGTAGTAGTAGAAGAAGTAGTAGTAGTAGTAGTAGTCATTGTGGTTGTAACGATTGTAGTTGTAGTTGGGATTGTTGAAGTAGTAGTTGTAGTAGTTTCTGTAGTAGTAGATAGTGATACCAGAAGTAGTAAAGGTGTTGATATAGTAGAGGTGGTAGTAGTAGTAGTAGTCGGTGTAATAGTTTCAGAAGTAGTAGATGTTGTCGATGTAGATGTTGTAGTAGCAGTGATTGCTGTAGTAGTATTAGTAGTAGTAGACGTTGTTGTAGTAGTATCAGTTGTAGTAGATGTTGTAGAAGTATCAGTAGTAGACGTTGTTGTAGTAGATGTTGTAGTAGTATCAGTAGTAGTAGACATTGTAGTAGTAGTGGTTGTGGCTGTAGTAGCAGCTGCAGTAATGGTTGTAATATTAGTAACTTTCTGTGGTTGGTGTAGATTTATTATGATTTTTGTTGCAGTTATTACTGTTGTCCTTTCTTTTTACTGTCATTATTACTATCATACATTACTAGCATTGTTGTCACTTTACCACTGACTGGTCTCTTTCTATTTGTTTATTAATATCTAATAAAGGTACAAGAGCTGTCACTGGGGTGGTACCTTTTCAAAAGGTACACATTTGTACTTGAAGGGTCCATATTGGTACCTTAAAAGTATATATTAGTACCTACACATTTTAAGAGGAACACTTTTGTACTTTTAAGGTACCAATATGTACCCTTGAAGTATTAATGTGGACCTTTTAGGTACAAATTTGTACCTTTAAAAAGGTACCACCCTAGTGACAACTCGCGTACCTTTATTTCTGAGAGTGTATGATACTTCATTTATTGACTGTTATTGTCCCTTATGTATGTACTCTGACCTGTCCACCATGTTACCTTTACATGCACACACACACACACACGCACACACACACGAAGACACACACGCACACACGCCTGCCAGTACCTGATTGTATTGTTGTTGCTTTTGTTTTTCTTTGTTGTTTTTTTGTTTCGTTTTTTTGTATTTGTATGATCCCAATTTGTGTACCTTTTGCATATTCTAATACAATAAAATAAAAATCTCATTGTTAAATAAAAAAAAATCTCAATCATGAAACCTGTATATTGTGAATTGTATTGCATAGTGAGAGGAAAGAATCATTATACATCCCTACTTCTGACTGTTCTGTGTTGCACTTACGAGAGTACACGTTCTTCTTCCCTAAAAGTGTTCAGACCCTCATCACATGATTTAGAGCGCTCCGTAGTAATGGCCAGCAAGTAGGAGGAGCGACGACTGTTTTTCAGACTGCCTGTTAAAAAGAAATGAAAGTAATGATAATGCACAAAAGATAACTAGAAGGTGACAATAGATAAGCCATAGAATGAATGCCTGGACTGTACAAATGTAGATTATTTCTCTTTTTCTCTAATCAAATATTACACCTGCTCAATCTTCTTTCAATCAATGTTTATAATGACATCTATGCAATGTGTGCTAAATCATGTGGGCCACAACACCCACTTTATTCGTATGATCATAAGCTGTGACCCTATATACAGTTGAAGTCAGAATTATTAGCCCTTCTGGATTATTAGCCCCTTGTATACTTTGGATATTTTTCAAGATACTAGTATTTAGCTTAAAGTGCAATTTAAAGGCTTAACTAGGTTAATTAGGTCAGTTAGGCAAGTTAGGGTAATTAGGCAAATCATTGTATAACAATGGTTTATTCTGTAGACTGGCCAAAAAAATGTTTAAGGGGGCTAATGATATTGACCTTAAAATGGTAAAAAAATTTAAAACTGCTTTTATTTTAGCCGAAATAAAACAAATAAGACTTTCTCCAGAAGAAATATATTATAGGACATATTATAAAAAATGATGTGCTCTGTTAAACATAATTTTGGGAAATATTTGAAAAAGATAAAAATTATAATAGGAGGGCTAATAATTTTGCCGTTTACTGTATGAAAACAAGCTATATACTGTTGAGTTCAGAATTATTAGCCCCATGCATATTTTCCCCCAATGTCTTTAGAACACATTTTCAAACATGATACTAGTTTTTATTAACCAATTTCTAATGACAGATTTAGTTTATCTTTGCCATGATGACAGTACATAATATTTTACTAGATATTTTTCAAGATACTAGTATTCAGCTTGAAGTGACATTTAAAGGCTTAACTAGGTTAATTAGGTACGTTAGGGTATGAAGGTAAATCAGTAGCAAACCTCGAAAGCTTGCAAATCTGAATGTGAGAACTTGTGATAATAATATGTGTAGGTTGAAATTTACACTCACAGCTCTGATGTGAATAGCTGTCTCAATTTGCACACAGACAATAATAAAAACACTTGTGGTTTGAATCAAAGTTGCAGATTAATACATTGACAAATTCAAAATGACAGACACAAATGTGTACAAAAATTTTACCTTAGCACTTTATTGCAGTTCCGCTGTACAACCACAAGTCGGCACAAAAGCTAATAATATTGACCTTAAAATAGTTCTTAAAAATTAACAGATTTCAATATAGTTATGTTTTATTCTAACTGCTTTTATTATTATGTCTTATTTCTTGAGAAGAAAACATATTATAGGAAGTACTGAAAAATTCCTTGCTCTGTTAAACATAATTTGAAATAGTTGAAAAAAAAAAAAATTTTTAACGAGAGGGCTAATAATTTTGCCTTCAACGGTATATGAACATAATCCCCACATAAACTGAAAGAATATTAATATGAATAAGCATTTAATAGCAGCTCCAAACTATTTTTGTGTTGATACAAAACGAACAAAGAGTTCTTGAATGATGGTGCTTCACCTAACAGACTCATGTATATATATATAT